>JARQOD010007374.1:0-39415 GCA_033576555.1 Oophaga sylvatica | reverse complement strand
GGGTTTGATTGGTTCGTTCGGTTTGTCCATTAGTCTGGGGATGAAAAGCAGAAGAAAGGTTTACTTTAATGTCCAATGCTGCACAGAAATTTTGCCAAAACCTAGAAGTGAATTGCACCCCTCGATCCGAAATAACCTCATCCGGTACTCCATGTAAACGAAACACATCTTTAATCATCAAATCTGATGTCTGTTTTGCAGTGGGTAAGCCGACACAAGGGATAAAATGAGCTGCCTTTGTTAAACGATCAACCACCACTAGAATAGTGTTCTTCCCTTGAGAGGTTGGTAATTCCACAATGAAGTCCATAGAAATGGATCCCCACGGGCGGGACGGGGTGGGAAGAGGCTGTAACAGACCAGTTGGTGAAGAGCGAGGTGTTTTGCATCTTGCACAAACCTCACACGAAGTGACATAGTCCAAAACATCCTTCCTACAAGTGGGCCACCAAAAGAAACGAGAAAGAAATTCCTGTGTCTTTAGAATTCCTCTATGCCGGCTATTTTGGAATCGTGAATGAGTTGCAATACTCTCAATCTGACTGTTTCAGGTATATACAGACGTTGTCCCAGAATCCACACACCATTCTTAAAGACAAGACTTACGTCCCTTGGGGGTTGAGCCAAAAAAGAATCCGCATGGTATGCTTCCTTGATGTCTTTAATTAGGTCTTGATGATGAATCACTCCTAGGAATCTAGAGTCAGGAAGAATAGTCTTAAGGTACTGCCACACTAAACAATCCCGCTAGCGATCACGATAACGACGCATACTAATGCGATCGCTAGCGGGATTGTTTCTATATCGCTAAATGCGGCCACATTTAGCGATATAGTTAACGACGCTATCGCCGTTAGCGATCTTCTTAACGACTTTAGCGGTACAAAAGTACCGCTAAATCGCTAAGAAAAGGTGCCACACAGCGATAAGATACTTACCCAGCGGGAGCGCCAGCGATGAAATAGGGTCCGGAGCGATTCCAGCGACGAGCGAGATCACAGCAGGAAGCTCGTCGCTGGCAGCTGCCGCACTGAACAATATCGCTAACGGGATCGCTAAATAGTGACGTTTTTTAGCGATCTCGTTAGCGATATTGTTTAGTGTGGCATACCCTTTAGGAGGAGTAATTGGACGTGTCTCTGCTGAGTAAATCCTAGAGAGTGCATCAGCCTTTCCATTGCGCGATCCTGGTCTATAAGAATAATAAAATTAAATTGGTTTAAGAAAAGATTCCAGCGAGCCTGGCGAGGAGTCAGGCACTTAGCCGACCTGATAAACTCAAGATTACGATGATCTGTCAGAACGACTATTTGCTGTGCAGCTCCTTGAAGAAGGTGTCTCCATTCTTTGAAGGCGGCAATAATGGCCAACAACTCTCTATTGCCCACATCGTAGTTCTTCTCAGCCGAAGACAACTGCTGGGAAAAGAAGGCACAGGGATGCAAGACATTCTTCTCACCTGTTCTCTGAGAGAGTATAGCTCCCACGGCACAGTCCGAAGCATCCACCTCTATTATGAAGGCAAGCTCTGGGTTGGGATGTACTAGGATAGGTGCAGTGGTAAATTTATCTTTTAGACGGGAAAATGCTTCCTGGGCTTGGGGAGTCCAGGAGAACTTAGACTCTTTCCGGGTAAGTTGGGTGATAGGTGACACTACCTCAGAGAAATTTCTAATGAAACGTCTATAGAAGTTTGCAAACCCGATGAAGCGCTGTACCTCCTTCACATTTCTAGGACTTGGCCAATCATTGATGGCTTGGGTTTTACTTCCATCCATACTAATTCCTTGTGTAGACAGTACATACCCCAGAAATTGAATTTCGGTCTTATGGAATTCACACTTTTCAAGCTTGATGTAAAGATGATTTTGTCTTAGACGTTCCAAGACCATTCTCACATGTCCATGATGTTCCTCTGTGGAGTTAGAAAAAATTAAAATATCATCCAAATAAATTACCACGAATGTATCTAGGAGATCCCTGAAGATGTCATTCACCAAGTGTTGGAAAGTGGCTGGGGCGGTACTCAGACCAAAAGGCATAACCAGATATTCAAAGTGTCCATAGCGTGACCTGAATGCAGTCTTCCATTCATCCCCAGGTCTAATACGGACTAAGTTATAGGCCCCACGAAGATCTAGTTTAGAAAAAATTTTGGCATGTCGCACTCTCTCCAATAACTCAGGGATTAAAGGCAATGGATAACGGTTTCTAATAGTAACCTTATTAAGTTCCCTATAGTCTACGCATGGTCTCAGGGATCCATCTTTCTTCTTTACAAAGAATATGGGTGCCCCTGCAGGAGATGAAGAGGGGCGTATGAAGCCCTTGGCTAGATTTTCGTCTATGTACTCTTTTAAAGCCTTCAGCTCGGGCCCCGCCAGGGGGTAGATCTTACCAAAAGGTATCTCTGCTCCAGGCAATAATTCAATTGGACAATCATATGGACGGTGAGGAGGAAGCTGGTCAGCGTTCTTCTTGTCACATAAATCCACATAGTCCTGGTATACAGCTGGTAATTCAGGGACTGACATGGTTCCTTTAGGAACAGAGCAAGCTGAAATTTTTTGACTCATCTGTTTCTCTGGAAAGTGTAATTCCTTGGTCTCCCAGTTAATGGTAGGATTCTGAGCCTGCAGCCATGGTAGCCCTAGAATAATGGGAAAGTGAGGAGAAGAGATAAGCATAAAGGACAGTTTCTCTTGATGATCTTTACCCATAAGAACCTTTAAAGGCTCTGTTTCCTGATCCACTGGTCCAGAGGTCAGCAGGGAGCCATCCACAGTTTCCATCTGTACTGGAGCAGCCTTCTTCACTGAACGTATTCCCTGTTTTAGAGCAAAGGAGACATCCATAAAATTTCCACTTGCACCTGAGTCGATCATGGCAGAGCTAGACACCCAGGCTGAGTCAACCCAGAGTTTGATGGAAAGAAAACAGTGAGAATTGTTTTTCTTACAACTCAGCTGGGACACCGCTGAGGAAACTTGAAAGATGGCAGCATTTACACAGTCAACGTCCTCAGAGGTAACGGAGTTTAAGTCCGAGAAATCAAGATCTGTTGCTGCAGATCTCTCTGGAGCCTGAGGCTCGGACCTGACAGATCCCCTCTCGCAACACTCACAATGAATGAGTGCTGCAGTAGTCTTGCGAGAACGGCTGGGACAGTTAATAATAAAGTGCCCTGACTTACCACAATAAAAACATAGATTCTCCTTAAAACGATGTTCCTTGCGTGCATCACTAACCCGTCGTAGTAAAGAGTCTACCTGCATGGGTTCAGGTTCAGGTTCCCGTGTAATCCTATTCAAAGGTTCCTTAGCTGGAGAGGAAGGTAGGAAAAGGTTAGTACGATTGCTTTCGAACCATCTCTCTTGCCTGCGTTCAGTTAAACGAGTATCAATACGGATGCAGTAGTTAATAAAGTCACCTAACGCAGTGGGAGGGTCGGCACGAGCAAGTTCATCCTTAATTAGTGGGGATAACCCCTTTCGAAAAATAGATTTTTTGGCGGAATTGTCCCAGGTGGTATCAAGGGCCCATCTCCTGAAATCCAAGGCATATTCAGCTACTGAGTGCTTACCTTGGCGCAAAGCTAACATGGCTGCTTCAGCTGTTGCACCTCGATTGGGGTCATCAAACACCTGCCCCATGGCTGAAATAAAATCATCAAGGTGATTCAAACAATCATCCTCAGTCTCAATCAGAGGGTTTGCCCATATCAAAGCCTTGTTGGTAAGCAACATAATTATAGTAAGCACCTTAGATCGTTCAGTAGGAAATTGTGAAGCATGTGCAGAAAAAAAAAAGATTACATTGATTAACAAATCCCCTGAATTTTTCACGTTCACCACCAAAACGAAAAGGGGGCAACTTGGGAATCCCAGAACTCGGGGCCACGGCAGGAGCCTGGACTTGCCCCTCCAGAACCTCAATCCTGGCTCGCAAATCCTGAGTAGTCTGTCCAACCACTTGCAAATTGTGATTATTTAGGTCCTGAAGATTTGTAAAACGGGTCTTTAAATTCTGCAAATCTGCAAGGATATTATCAGTCACTCCACAAAGTTCCTTTATGCGGGCCTCCATTTTCCAGATCTTTTAAGACAGGATACTGGAAGAAGAGGAGAGAAAAAAAAACAATAGTGTTCACCTGTGGCAACACTGAAGAAAGAAAAAAAAATTAAGGGAACTGCTCACCTGGAATGGTTGTGAGAAGTCACAACCACTATCATCACAGAAAGCTTTCAACCAGACATCTGATATCCAGAGTTTCAGCAGACAAAAAGAGAAGAGAAAAAAAAAAAAAAACAATAGTGTTTACCTGTGATAACACTGCAGAAAAAAAAAACTTAAGGGAATTGCTCACCTGGAATGGTTGTGAGAAGTCACAACCACTGTCATCACAGAAAGTACAACCGGACATCCGATATCCACAGTACAGCAGACACAGCCTTTCCAGACCCAGCAGACACTAACGTTTGGCTTCAGAATCTTGTAATGTATGTGATACAGTTCATATAGCGTCTTGTGCTTGGGTGCGATGAAAATACTTGAGACACAGGTTGATAAAGAAAGTCTTGTATTGCTTCATACAAATTGGCAAAAATAAACACACAGGTTGCAAACACAGAAGCAGGAGACACAGCAGGCCTGAGTAATCTAAGTTCATCAATAACTCTCCACAACAGATTCAGATCTTCTTCTATGTTACCGCAAGTCCATGCAAACGTGAGGCTTTCAAGAGCAGAGTTCAGAGTCCACAAGTGCTTCAGAGTTTCTCAGTAGAAATGGCTGGAGTACAAGGTCCAAGGCTTCAGGAGTCAGAACACAGGTTCACTGCAGGCTAGATTCTGAAGCACTGATTGCTCAGGTGTGGCTGTTTAAGAAGCAAACGGAGAGAATCAGGGCGGGAACATGCAAGCTGGAAAACTCCATTTTAACTGAGGGCAAGATAGCTGCAGCAAAACAGAAAGCAAAATGGCCGACGAACAAACTGAGTTTCAGAAACAGATACACAGAACCTTACAAACTGAGAGTAAAGCTTTGGAAACTGCATCTGACTGTGTCTTCTCAAGTTCTTCCTGCGGCACCAACTCCACACCGCTACATCTACCAACACCATCATCTTCTACTACATACTTCTGCCCTCAGACAAGCTCTGCCTGTGGAGAGCTATTCCAACTCTGCTGCATCACCACCAGTCTCAGAGGATCTGCACTGCAGTGCTGGTCACCTCTGACCAGATACCACAGGTGGCATCACGAACACTCTGCTACAAACTCTATCATCCCTTGTAAATATTCCCTTTTATTGGACACCCAGGGCCTCAGACCGGGTCACTGCTGCCGTGACACATCCCTTTAAGACACCGGCCCGGTGCCGAGTATCCCACTGCCCTGGCGGGCGATCCAAAAGATAGGGCTTAATCTTCAGGAAGAGACATTTACGGTCCCACTTTGACTGTGGACCATAGATGTTAATGAGCTGAAGCTCCTGTCCCCTCATGAAGATGTCTAAGACCAGGCACCTCCACATTTCTACCTCGATAACTTTCCGGCATTCAACCGATGCAGTCTTAAAAAGGACCCCGCTACACGGCTCGGCTGCAAGAGACCAGTACGAGGACCCGCACCTCCACTCACTCTCCGCCTTGCGTATGGCCCCCATATCCTTAAGTCTGGTCTCCTGCAAAAACAAAATTTCAGCCTCAAATCGGGTGAGAAAATCAAAGGCCGCAAATCTAGCCACATCTGACGTTATACTCGCCCCCACCTCCTGAGGAAGACACACCCTCTGGAGAAGGGACTCCGCCCCCTCCCAAAGACCCTCCAGATGTTACCTCCGGAACCTCACCCCCGACTCCCGTCTAAGCAGGGTCGTCAAGGGCTTGGAAATTTTTGGAGAGGGGAGTCGGTGGGACCTTCCTTAGGCACCTTGGTCAGGGAGGGAGAGGATTTTCCACCTCCCTTCTTTTTTTTACTTTTGGCACTCTTGGTACCCTTGTCACCCATTTCTTTTGGCTGTTCCCCTCCGTCCTCATCAAAACTTTTATATTGGGAGGCATCTGAGAGATCAGCCACTTCCTCATTCTCCATCTGTCTGATCTCATTCACCGCTTCCTCCCCTGGGGCCTCAGTGACATGGGCCATCACCTCGGAGGAGGGGGCAGCCATTACCCAGTTTCCCGAGGCTCCTCCTGACGCCTTGCCTGCCTCCACTTGTAAGAGGGGCCCCTAGCCCTGCCATTCTTCATCGGCCCCTCAGCTCCTCCCCCGCTGCTACCTCCAACCTCTGCAGAAGTTGCACCACCAAGAACTTCCTCGCAGCTCCCCTCTGCCCGGTCGGCCATGGCATTAGAGAAGGAACGAGGGCAGCGGCTGAACGGGTGACCTAGATCACCACACAGGTAACATCGAATGAGACCACAGGACACAGCGAGGTGACCCACCTCGCCACACAAGGCACATTTCTGCACCTTGCAGCCCGCGCTGAAGTGACGAGGATCACCGCACCTGTGGCAGACCTTCGGCTGCCCCTGGTAGAAGACCAGAATACGATCCCAGGAAAGCCGAGGAAGGGATGTGGGTGAGAGTGCCCCCTGAACGCTTCTGGATCGCCCGCCAGGGCAGTGGGATACTTGGTACCGGGCCAGTGTATTGAAGGGATGTGTCTTATTTCTGCGTTCCTTTGATTCTATATAGCTACCTCCCCGGCGAAGATATTTGTGGTTACTGTCTGTGATCCCTATGTTATCACAGCAGTCGACTTGCTAGCTGAGTCATAAAATCCTCCACTAGGCTAAGGGGTCAAGTGCCCTCTGCGACCTGGTCCCTCTGCCAACAGAATGGGACCAACGGATGGTTCTTGCTCTCTCTGTATCCCTAGGATCTCTTCCTCTCTCTCCCAAGAAGCTTCTCTTTCTTTCTGTTTCTTTCTCTTCTATTCTCCACTTCCAGGACCAAGCTCTTCCCAGCTTCTAGTCCCCTCTGAGTCTCTCTCTAGACTCCTTCCTTTTCCTCTGCAGCCTCCCCTCACTGGCAGCTGCTTCAGTACACGTCCTACTCCTTCCTCGTCCTCCTCACGACTCTCTAAACTCTGTTCTTGCTTCCTCAAGCTTCACTCCTCCTTGCTACTGACTAACTCCACCCACCCATACACTCTTTACTAACCAGCCTGGGATGAGACCATCCTCCCGCAGGGTACGTCCAAGGGTGCCCAGCTGCACTAGTGTGTGTTGTGTGCAGGTGTTAGAGTCCTAGGTGGTGCTCCCTACTTACCTGAGAGTGAAGCATCACACCTCTGGGTGAGCTGCAATACCTCTGTGGCGACTGAACCCTCAGGGGCGCCACACCTCAACTTTACCATGAAGATCCAGCCTCCTGACCAGATGCCTAAACCGTCCCGGTTCTTCTTAGGGATCTCCACAACCTCACTGTATCGGTTCAACCAGGTCATTATGTCGATGCCAGAAAGAGACTCATTACATGTTAAAACGGTCACTTTCTTCGGCCCACTTTGGCGAGAAATTGCCTCCACAGCAAACCCTCGCCAGCCGGGCTCCTCTTTTACCAGCTCATAATTCGACCAAAAGAGCGCCAAGCCCTCCGGCCGAACAAAGCTGATATCAAAGGTGGAGGTCCCAAAAGGATGCATCAGAGCAAAGATGTCAATAGCCCTGAAGGCGCTTCACCACATTTGTCCTAGATGGACAAGCCTCATCGCCCCTCCAGCGAAGACGAACAACATTTCTCCTGGAGACCCCTGCCCGGCTGTCGGGAGGGACCACACGGTTCCCCCCCTTTTCTCTTGGAAGGCAGCTAGACCAAACTTATCTAGCCAGTAGGACAACTCCACCTCTCTTCCCTCTACATTAATCATCCGCTTCCCTTTTTTGAGGGCCTCCAGGAAACGGTGGCAAAAAGCATCATTCCCTGGGTCCCGAGGTGAGGAAGACCCCCGCAGAACCCACCAGCAGCAGCCACATAACTAATGGTGCCTGCAGGTGAGGTGGACGATGGACCAGCCCCTATATTCTCTGAACCCTCAACCTCACAGTCAGCCATCTACACCTCACCTCAGCCTCACCATTTTCACTAGCAGAAGTTCCCGCGCTGGCACCATTCACACCAACCATACCTCCAGCAGAAACCCCCCTCCAACACCTGACCCTTCACCATTGTCACAGACACTATTCACACCACTTTCACCACTTCCATTATTATTTACATTTCCATTTGTGTTTTTCTCACTGCTTTCTGCTGGGGGGGTTGCTATTTGCAGTGCAGCTGCCCCTTTAAGAGCGATATAATTACCACACCCTGCTTTTCAGCAGAGTATGTGCTGGCAGTTGCAGACCGTTGCACCAACCTCTCCTGCAGACCATCTCCACACTCCTTGTGCACTTCACCGCCGGGTCCCCCGCAGATACAGGTGACACACATGCAGAGGACCCCGGTGGTGCGATCCGGGCCGGCATTACCGCAGCCATTACAGCTGCACCTGAGATGATAACCGGTGCCGGGGCCCCTGACTTTGATCCAGCATCGGATCTGCATGTGGGGGACCCCGACACCACAGCACACGCCGCCGATGATGGGGCCCCGGCTGACAGTGCACCGCCAACACTGCGGGGAGCAGTGACCACCGGCAAGGTACCCACAGCCTCCACCCCCCGAGCGTCAGCGGGTGCAGCAGGTGCCAGGCCGTCCCCCGTTTTCGCAGAGGATCGGGCCTGGACACCTCCACAGATCTTATTACCGCCCTCCACAGGGCCACACTCCAGACCATGCACACTGTCCGGCTCTGCAGCCGCATGCCCACTCTCGCCCCCTCTGCTACTGCCAGCAGAGACGGCGACCGGCGCCATATGACTTATACTCTCCCCGCTCCCTCGCACCGGAACCACTGCAGGTCCCGGGCCGGGGTGGGTAGCGGGCTCCACACAGCGGGACTGGGGGGTCCCAGGAAGGGGCACAAACAATAACCTCTCCTCCGATGTTTTCTTCCTTTTTTTCCGTTTCTTTTTCCCCCTCCTGGTCGCCTCATCCCCGTGTGTAGCCCTGGTACACAATACAGGAGGATGAGTGGAGAGGTAACAGTTAAGGTCTCTTCATGACATCATGTACACTTCTGACACACCCAGCAGGGGTGTGGAAGGGAGTGATTCTAGTCAGTCAGTTTCCTGTCCTTGGACAGAGTAGACGTGTCCAGTTTGAGCCTGTCATCAGTTCAGAACGTGGAGGCTGGTACAGGTGGTCTAATTCACCTTAGTCTAGTCAGAGCTGTGCCCCACTGGAAGAAAGACTGAACTATCTATTAAGAGTTGAGCAAATCGAAGGGCAAAGTGGAAGGAAGATTATTGGAAAAGTGCGTTTGGCTTGGAAGAGTCCTGCACATTGCTACCGGTTACTGGGGACCGAAGGATCACTATTAGCTACAAGCATAGTGAAGAGAAAACCAGAGATTTACCGGACCCTAGGTCGCGGCAAACACCCCTTATAGTCAGTACGTAACTGGGGTCAGGGGAAGTGAAGACTTTGAGTCTCTGCAGGACAAAATAAGGATTCAGCTCCCTCATAGAAAGGCTCCTAACACTAAATTGACTGGGAAGCACAGCTTTGGATAAGCTGGAATCATAGAGGGGACTACGCTTCAGGCTGGTCGTACTCATCTTCATTGGACAGTAAAGGAGGCCCCTAAGTTGCTTAGCTGTTGCCTCAAAGCTCATCCTCCACCAACCCCATCAGCCTCCCTGGGACCTGCTTGAACATCTTACAAGTAAAGGTATGGAAAGACGCTGACCGTGTGAGACTGAGTTATTATTGCATGCCTGCACAATCCCTACCTAACTACCGACCTGAGGGAAGAGTCCCACCTGTAGGGGACCCGACATCTAGCTGCCTCACCATCCCCTCAGAGATCTACAGCAGCGCTGGTACAAATTACCAGAAGACTACAGGTGGCGTCACGAACTGTACATAAATCAATCCCCTGTAAATATATCCCCAACATACGCCAGACCGCCCGGGCCACAGACCGAGCCACAGCTGCCTGTGACAAAACCCCCATAGACTTCCATGGGCTCGGCTCTGAGTACCCCATTGCCCTGGTAATCCACAATTGTGGTGGCGGGTCGACACAATTTGGCGTCACGAACAGGATCCGAAACTTGCAGCATTGCGAGCCCTGTGTGCCTGTGGAGTGTTTTGATGAAAAAGACTGTTGCTATTGTTTGGCGCCAAAATCGCCATTTTTGTCGCCATATTCGCGCCCTCAGGCGCTGGAGAAGAAGGTGGGCGTACCTTCGTGGGCGTCTACCCCCAGTGGCGCGAAGAAAATGCCTGCCCTCTCAAAGTGCTATTACAACATGCGGTCCTGCCCTACAGCAAAGGAGGTCCGCCTCCTCTTCACCTTCCCTGCGAGGAGGAAGAGACGCAAACCCCGCCTCCACGGAAGAGACCGGATGTCTCCGCAGAAAGAAAAAAGAATCTTCTGGAACATCATGGAGGCAGGACGTGTGCAGCCGAGCTGGGAAGCGGAGGAAGGCAGGCCCCGTGCCCCAGCCAAGCTGCACCAACACCGGAGTTATCCGTGATCCTGCACCTGCAACAGGCGTTGCTAGAGACAAGAGAAGAAAATGCACGCCTGAAAAAGATGGTCCAGCACCAACCTGGCTTTGAAGAAATTGAGAGACGCCGGCGTACCCTGGAACAGCGGAGGCTGTGGGACACGGTGATCTCTCCCCTCAACGAACCCCCACGATTCCAGATACCGAAGAGTCTGCTGCCCAAGGCGAAGGAGCAACCGGAGGCTGCCCCCGAAAGTACCGATCCCGATCCCACCGGTGAAGCGGTGGAAGCGAAGGAGGTTGAGGAGGTACAGCCAATCCCGGAACGCCCGCCCGGCCAAGAGGCCGCAGCAGATGATCGGTCCCCGGCAGGGACACCGGAGGGGTCCTGTCCGTCACTACCGGACGTGGACTGGGACGAAATGGCGCGCCTGGATGACGTCGCTTACACCGCCCAGTGGGAACAAGATTGGCAGAGTCGCGAGGAGAAGAAGAGGCGCCAGCAGGAGGAAGAGCGGGAAACTCAGAGGAACCGTCAGCGACAACTTGCCGAGCTGATCGCCGACAAGGAGACTGTCCGGCGAGATAAAGGTACTCTGAGGGAACCGCGGCGGCAGGGGTGTGTGACTGAGTTCCAGCTCCGGAAGGGCTGGGGCTTTATCCGTGAACCGGGCCTCTACCCAGCGGTCTTTGTCAGCAGGCGTGACGTAGAATCCCACCTGCCGCAAGGCCATCCCGGGAGGGACTTAGCAAATGGAGATATCGTCACATATACGCGGCATTGGGGAATGAAGGGATGGTATGCCCTTAACGTCGCCATCGTCCGCGACCCCGTCCCAGACGCAGGTACCGTCATCATTACCGCAGCGTCCCCGTTTCCAGCTCAAGCAGCATCCGGCCGTGCCCCAGCATCGCCCCCTGCAAGTTCATCGCAAATTAAAGCCACCTCTTCATCGCAACTAGCGACCCAGAGTTCATCGCGAATTAAAGTCACCTCTTCATCGCAACATGCGACACAGTCTCGATCGCAATCCCTAACGCGGTCCATATCGCTAACGGTGATTGAGACGCAATCGGTGTCATGTGGAGAGAGTATACCCGTTGCGCCCTTGGAGATTCGCACCAGAACTGTGGCGACTCAGACCCTGATCGCAGCACATGATTTGCTGGTCCTGGGATCAAGGGCCCATTGCGTTGTTCCAGCCCCCGGGGTGGAAAATGTATTGGAAAAGTGTGATGAAAATGAATAAATAAGTAAAGAGTTGGTGAGATCCATATCGGGTCTACCATCAGTAACATAGTAAAAAGTTTGAAATGTTTGTAAAGTTTTGCACAATTTATATAGTGAATATATATACTGTAGAATGCCCGGCTGGGTAATTGATAAATGATAAATGATACATAGTAACCAGAAAAGTGTTGCACTTTAGTATAATGTGATATTATATCTATTTTGGTTTTACATTGGACTTGGAGGTTAAGGACTATGCTAACCCAGAACTTACTTGTAAATAGTTGCGCTTCGGTGCCCTATCTTGGTTTTACATAAACCAGTCACAACTACCTCTGAAAACAAAACCCGTGTGGTGTGGCACTGAGTGAGGTCTGCAATTGGATGTCCTGCAGCCCACCCAGGACCCACGTTGAAGGTTTGGTGCGGGTCCTTCACAAGTATATCGTATATTTATTGAACGCTATTTAATATTTGTATTTCTATAATGTTTGCAACGTTCAAGATATCCTCACCTCCCGGATGGGACGCATTACTGTTATTGTTAATGTTTTCATGCATAAGCAAAAAATGTCTCTTTTGTATTTTACAGCCCGGGAGTGCTGTCGTTTACCATGGGGGAATGTGTAGCCCTGGTACACAATACCAGGAGGATGAGTGGAGAGGTAACAGTTAAGGTCTCTTCATGACATCATGTACACTTCTGACACACCCAGCAGGGGTGTGGAAGGGAGTGATTCTAGTCAGTCAGTTTCCTGTCCTTGGACAGAGTAGACGTGTCCAGTTTGAGCCTGTCATCAGTTCAGAACGTGGAGGCTGGTACAGGTGGTCTAATTCACCTTAGCCTAGTCAGAGCTGTGCCCCACTGGAAGAAAGACTGAGCTAACTATTAAGAGTCGAGCAAATCGAAGGGCAAAGTGGAAGAAAGATTATTGGAAAAGTGCGTTTGGCTTGGAAGAGTCCTGCACATTGCTACCGGTTACTGGGGACCGAAGGATCACTATTAGCTACAAGCATAGTGAAGAGAAAACCAGAGATTTACCGGACCCTAGGTCGCGGCAAACACCCCTTATAGTCAGTACGTAACTGGGGTCAGGGGAAGTGAAGACTTTGAGTCTCTGCAGGACAAAATAAGGATTCAGCTCCCTCATAGAAAGGCTCCTAACACTAAATTGACTGGGAAGCACAGCTTTGGATAAGCTGGAATCATAGAGGGGACTACGCTTCAGGCTGGTCGTACTCATCTTCATTGGACAGTAAAGGAGGCCCCTAAGTTGCTTAGCTGTTGCCTCAAAGCTCATCCTCCACCAACCCCATCAGCCTCCCTGGGACCTGCTTGAACATCTTACAAGTAAAGGTATGGAAAGACGCTGACCGTGTGAGACTGAGTTATTATTGCATGCCTGCACAATCCCTACCTAACTACCGACCTGAGGGAAGAGTCCCACCTGTAGGGGACCCGACATCTAGCTGCCTCACCATCCCCTCAGAGATCTACAGCAGCGCTGGTACAAATTACCAGAAGACTACAGGTGGCGTCACGAACTGTACATAAATCAATCCCCTGTAAATATATCCCCAACATACGCCAGACCGCCCGGGCCACAGACCGAGCCACAGCTGCCTGTGACAAAACCCCCATAGACTTCCATGGGCTCGGCTCTGAGTACCCCATTGCCCTGGTAATCCACAATTGTGGTGGCGGGTCGACACACCCGCAGACCTCATCCCCAAACTTCAGGTGGGCATAATTTACTGGGGACTCCAGCTGACGGATCTGCTGCAAGACGAGGCGACCCCCACTACTGCTGTTATCGCTGCCGCTATCATCCGCATCACCCCCATCATCCTCTGAAATACTATTGTCTGATGGGAGTGGGACCTGCACTGGATCTATCCCGCTGTGTGTGGCCTGGAGATCACTTACCAAGCCCCCAGGTGGGTACGGTGCCTCCTCCATCTCCACATGGTCCACCTCCTCCACCTGGGTCGGACGCCGAGACCCCTCTGGCTCCTTCACAGCAGCCATGTTATGGAATCTGTCCTCATTTTCCAGTTTTTCCCGGAAAGGCCCGCTGTTATTCAGTATAGCCGCTCTCCGGGCTTCCATGCCCTCAATGCTGATCCTCAGGCTGGATATCCTGGCTGTTAGGGCAGACTTCTCTGTACGGAGGGCCCTCTCTGCAGCCTGCCTCGCCTCCTTCATCTCCTCCCGGAGCCTCCTCAGGGTCTTCCCAGCCTCCTCATACTCGCAGAGGTACACATGGATGCGGGAGCCATAGCTGGTAACCGGCTCCCCTGCGGCCCTGGTGCCCCAGTCCTTCTGCACCGCCGCCGCTGCACCTCTGCGAGTACTCCGCTCACCTCCAGGAGGAGACACCGCAGTGGCCCTCGCCTCAGCCTTAGGGGCTTTGCAGCCTTTCTGGGTCTTCCTGGGCTCTTCCATGTTTCGGGCCTTGCTGGATCTGATGACCCTCTTTGCCGGTAGCAATGAGCTCCCACCCCCCGCCGGCTTAGACCAAGGGGTGGGAGACGGGGACTTAGCCCCACAGTTCATCCACTACACCCCTCTCTTTCCTGGGTCAGAGAGGGGGGATTCCTGGGTGTAAAAAAAACGGTGACTCTCCTGGAGCAAAACCAACAGTACACCTTCCTCCACAGACTACAGGCCTCTAGTGGTGGCTGTATAACTCTGTGTTGAGCTCCTGTGTAGCCCAGCTTCGCAGGCACACATAAAAGTCCAGGAGAGTGCACTAGAAGGTAACAGCAACGCTTGATATGCATTCACTGTCACTCACACTTTCAGACACGCCTATCTGAGATATAAGGGGGAGTGACACGTGGCAGGGGTGATTAGTCTGGAGGGAGAGTGAGAGAGAGGAGTAAAGGTACTGCCACACTAAGCAATCCCGCTAGCGATCTCGTTAGCGTTGCATACTAATGCGATCGCTAGCGGGATTGTTTCTATATCGCTAAATGCGGCCACATTTAGCGATATAGTTAACGACGCTATCGCCGTTAGCGATCTTCTTAACGACTTTAGCGGTACAAAAGTACCGCTAAATCGCTAAGAAAAGGTGCCACACAGCGATAAGATACTTACCCAGCGGGAGCGCCAGCGATGAAATACGGTCCGGAACGATTCCAGCGACGAGCGAGATTACAGCAGGAAGCTCGTCGCTGGAAGCTGCCGCACTGAACAATATCGCTAACGGGATCGCTAAATAGTGACGTTTTTTAGCGATCCCGTTAGCGATATTGTTTAGTGTGGCATACCCTTTAGTTCAGTCAGTTAGCTCCGGGAGGCTCAGTGTGTAGCCCTGGTGTTGGGCACACGCAGTACCCTGGGGAGTGTATGGCGAGACGGCGGCTTAATGCTCAATATGCATTCATTCTACACACACTGGACACACCCTTGGGGTAGTGAAGTATACTCTAGGGAGTGGTCAAAGTAGTGGGTGTAGGGTGATTTTAAAAAGAGTCTAGTTCCTGTCTCTGGACAGAGAAGACGCGTGAGGTAGAGCTTAGACTTCTGTGGAAAGAGGAGAGAGGAGTCTAGCCTGCTTCATAACCAGTTCAAATAGTGGAGTCCGGTATAGGTTTTGAAATATACCTTAGCCTGGTCAGAGCTGGATTATCTCTCAGCACACATTGAGGAAAGGAAGGAGGATCAGCACAGAAAGACTTCAGCGTTCCTGTCTAAGGACAGTATCAGGTACAGAGACGTGCTCCTGCCTGTGACAACTGAGCATCTGTGGCTGGCTTCATTGGAAGGAGAAAGATTGGAAGTGACTGCTCGACCCCTGGCTAGTGGGAATGTTTATGTTACCAGCGTGGACAAGGCGAAAGGCAAGTGGATTATAGAATTGGTGCTACAGGATTGCATAAGTCCAGCACCCTGTTTACCGGTCACTGGGGACCGAAGAGTCGCTGTTGTTTCAGGCACAGAGGCAGGAAAACCAGGAATCTACCGGACCCTAGGTCGCGGCAGACAAGCCCCTTATAGTCGGTACGTAGCTGGGGTCAGGGGGAGTGAAGACTTTGGCGTTCTGCAGGACAAACATAAGTATTCAGCTCCTTCACAGGAAGGCCCCTAACACTAAGCTGACTGGGCAGTTACAGCTAAGATTAGCTGGAATCATAGAGGGAACTACGCTTCAGGCTGGTTGTACTCGTTCATTGGAGTTAAAGGAGGCCCCTAACTTGTCCAGCTGCCGTCTCAAAATACACTCCCTTTGGATCAGCCCCCCCGGGACCTGCCTTGACATTCAGCAAGTAAAGGTATGGAAAGACATTGACTGTGTGAGACTGTGTTATTTACCGGCACCCGACTTCACCATCTTAACAGATTTGAGGGAAGAGTCCCACCTGTAGGGGACCTGACATCTAGCTGCCTCACCATCCCTCGGAGATCTACAGCAGCGCTGGTACCCATTACCAGAATACTACAGGTGGCGTCACGAACTGTATATAGTTATCCCCTGTAAATATCCCCAACAACATACGCCAGACCGCCAGGGCCACAGACCGAGCCACCGCTACCTGTGACAATCCCCATAGACTTCTACGGGCTCGGCTCTGAGTACCCCATTGCCCTGGTAACCCACAATTGTGGTGGCGGGTCGACACAACTAAACTTGGCGTCACGAACAGGATACCAAACTCGCGAAATTGCGAGCCCTGCGTGCCTAAGGACTTGTTTTTGTAAAAAGGACTGTTTGCACTTTTGGCGCCAAAATCGCCATTTTGTCGCCATATTCGCGCCCTCAGGCGCTGGAGAAGAAGGTGGGCGTACCTTCGTGGGCGTTTACCCCCCTGTGGCGCGAAGAAAATGCCTGTCCTCTCAAAGTGCTATTACAACATGCGGTCCTGCCCTACAGCAAAGGAGGTCCGCCTCCTCTTCACCTTCCCTGCGAGGAGGAGGAGACGCAAACCCACCTCCACGGAAGAGACCGGATGTCTAAAAAAAAAAAGAGTTTGTTCTGGAACATGATGGAGGCCGGACGTGTGGAGCCGAGCGGAGCAGCGGAGGAAGGCAGGCCCGTGCCCCCGCCAAGCTGCCATCGGCATCCGAGGCCTATGTGATACTGCACCTGCAACAGGCGTTGTTAGAGGTTCGGGAGGAGAACTCACGCCTAAAGCAGTTGTTCCAACCTGGACTGGAGGAGATTGAGAGGCGCCGCTGTAATCTGCAGAAATGGCAAATGACGAACACGGCGTCTCCTCCCCTCAACGAACCCCCACGATTCAAAGTACCGAAAAGTCTGCTGCCCAAGGCGAAGGAGCAACCGGAGGCTGCCCCCGAAAGTACCGTTCCCGATCCCACTGGTGAAGCGGTGGATGCGGAGGAGGTTGAGGAGGTACAGCCGATCCCGGAACGCCCGCCCGGCCAAGAGGCCGCAGCAGATTATCGGTCCCGGCAGGGACACCGGAGGGGTCCTGTCCGTCACTACCAGATGTGGACTGGGACGAAATGGCGCGCCTGGATGACGTCGCCTACACCGCCCAGTGGGAGCAAGAATGGCGGAGTCGTGAGGAGACGAAGAGGCGCCAGCAGGAGGAAGCGCGGGAAATCAAGAAGAACGCCAGCGACAGTTTGCCGAGCTGATTGCTGATAAGGAGACTGTCCGTCGCGACAAAGGTACCTTACGGGAACCGCGGCGGCAGGGGTGTGTGACTGAGTTCCAGCTCCGAAAGGGCTGGGGCTTTATTCGTGAACCGGGCCTCTACCCAGCGGTCTTCGTCAGCAGGCGTGACGTGGAATCTCACCTGCCACAAGGCCATCCCGGGAGGGACTTAGTAAACGGCGACATAGTCACCTATACGCGGCATTGGGGAATGAAGGGGTGGTATGCCCTGAACGTCGCCATCGTCCGCGACCCCGTCCCAGACGCAGGTATCGTTACCATTACCGCAGCGTCCCCGTTTCCAGCTTCAGCAGCATCCGGCCGTGCCCCAGTATCGCCCCCGTCAAAATCATCGCAACATGCGACCCAAAGTCTATCGCAAGTGAAAGCCACTTCCATATCGCCAAATGCGACCCAGTCTAGATCGCAAACCCTGACGCGGTCTATATCATTGACTGTAATTGAGACGCAATCGGTGTCGTGTGAAGAAAGTGTACCGGTTGCGCCCCTAGAGGTTCAAACCAGAGATGTCGCAACCCAAACCCTGATCGCAGCACATGATTTGCTGGTCTTAGGATCTAGGGCCCATTGCGTTGTTCCAGCCCCCGGGGTGGAAAGCGTACTATTTGATGAATAAATATATAGAAAGAATTGGTAAGGTCCATAAAGGATCTACCATCAGTCAAAGTTTGAAAAATGTTTATAAAGTTTTTGCACAAGTTTATATATAATGTATATATATATAGTCCTAATTATAGAATGCCCGGCTGGGTAAATGGTGAATAGAACCATAAAAAGTTATTGCACTTTATCATAATGTGATTTGATATATGCCTTTGGTTTACAATGGACTCGTAGGTTGAGGACTGAGACAGCCTAAAAACTTTCTTGTACATAGTTGCGCTCCGGCGCCCTATCTTGGTTTTACATAAGCCATACATATCTACCTCTGAAAAAACAAAACCGTGTGGTGTGGCACTGAGTGAGGTCTGCACTTGGATGTCCTGCAGCCCACCCAGGACCCACGTTGAAGGTTTGGTGCGGGTCCTTCACAAGTATCTTGTAAATTTATTTATTGAAAATGACATTTGATACTATTTGTATTTTTGTATTAAAGTTTGTAACGTTCGAAGTATTCTTACCTCCCGGATGGGAAGATGTTATTGTTCAATGTTATTGCATAAACAAAATTTTTCTGTCTTTTGTATTTCACAGCCCGGGAGTGCTGTCGTTTACCATGGGGGAATGTGTAGCCTGGTGTTGGGCACACGCAGTACCCTGGGGAGTGTATGGCGAGACGGCGGCTTAATGCTCAATATGCATTTCATTCTACACACACTGGACACACCCTTGGGGTAGTGAAGTATACTCTAGGGAGTGGTCAAAGTAGTGGGTGTAGGGTGATTTTAAAAAGAGTCTAGTTCCTGTCTCTGGACAGAGAAGACGCGTGAGGTAGAGCTTAGACTTCTGTGGAAAGAGGAGAGAGGAGTCTAGCCTGCTTCATAACCAGTTCAAATAGTGGAGTCCGGTATAGGTTTTGAAATATACCTTAGCCTGGTCAGAGCTGGATTATCTCTCAGCACACATTGAGGAAAGGAAGGAGGATCAGCACAGAAAGACTTCAGCGTTCCTGTCTAAGGACAGTATCAGGTACAGAGACGTGCTCCTGCCTGTGACAACTGAGCATCTGTGGCTGGCTTCATTGGAAGGAGAAAGATTGGAAGTGACTGCTCGACCCCTGGCTAGTGGGAATGTTTATGTTACCAGCGTGGACAAGGCGAAAGGCAAGTGGATTATAGAATTGGTGCTACAGGATTGCATAAGTCCAGCACCCTGTTTACCGGTCACTGGGGACCGAAGAGTCGCTGTTGTTTCAGGCACAGAGGCAGGAAAACCAGGAATCTACCGGACCTAGGTCGCGGCAGACAAGCCCCTTATAGTCGGTACGTAGCTGGGGTCAGGGGGAGTGAAGACTTTGGCGTTCTGCAGGACAAACATAAGTATTCAGCTCCTTCACAGGAAGGCCCCTAACACTAAGCTGACTGGGCAGTTACAGCTAAGATTAGCTGGAATCATAGAGGGAACTACGCTTCAGGCTGGTTGTACTCGTTCATTGGAGTTAAAGGAGGCCCCTAACTTGTCCAGCTGCCGTCTCAAAATACACTCCTTTGGATCAGCCTCCCCGGGACCTGCCTTGACATTCAGCAAGTAAAGGTATGGAAAGACATTGACTGTGTGAGACTGTGTTATTTACCGGCACCCGACTTCACCATCTTAACAGACTTTGAGGGAAGAGTCCCACCTGTAGGGGACCTGACATCTAGCTGCCTCACCATCCCCTCGGAGATCTACAGCAGCGCTGGTACCCATTACCAGAATACTACAGGTGGCGTCACGAACTGTATATAGTTATCCCTGTAAATATCCCCAACAACATACGCCAGACCGCCAGGGCCACAGACCGAGCCACCGCTACCTGTGACAATCCCCATAGACTTCTACGGGCTCGGCTCTGAGTACCCCATTGCCCTGGTAACCCACAATTGTGGTGGCGGGTCGACACATCAGGAGTGAGTCATCCCTTGGATAGTTATCTGTCTGAGATAAGATCAGTCTGAGTGGAGCTTAAGGTACTGCCACACTAAACAATCCCGCTAGCGATCACGATAACGACGCATACTAATGCGATCGCTAGCGGGATTGTTTCTATATCGCTAAATGCGGCCACATTTAGCGATATAGTTAACGACGCTATCGCCGTTAGCGATCTTCTTAACGACTTTAGCGGTACAAAAGTACCGCTAAATCGCTAAGAAAAGGTGCCACACAGCGATTAGATACTTACCCAGCGGGAGCGCCGACGAGAAAATAGGGTCCGGAACGATTCCAGCGACGAGCGAGATCACAGCAGGAAGCTCGTCGCTGGCAGATGCCGCACTGAACAACATCGCTAACGGGATCGCTAAATAGTGACGTTTTTTAGCGATCCCGTTAGCGATATTGTTTAGTGTGGCATACCCTTAAGTGCGGCCACATTTAGCGATATAGTTAACGACGCTATCGCCGTTAGCGATCTTCTTAACGACTTTAGCGGTACAAAAGTACCGCTAAATCGCTAAGAAAAGGTGCCACACTAGCGATATATACTTACCCAGCGGGAGCGCCGACGAGAAAATAGGGTCCGGAACGATTCCAGCGACGAGCGAGATCACAGCAGGAAGCTCGTCGCTGGCAGATGCCGCACTGAACAACATCGCTAACGGGATCGCTAAATAGTGACGTTTTTTAGCGATCCCGTTAGCGATATTGTTCAGTGTGGCATACCCTTTAGTGTTCAGTGGAGTTCAGCCTGTTAGCTTCTGTCTCAAGGACAGAGCAGCCATTCAGTCTCGGTCCTGTGTGGACTTTGGAGGAAACTGAGAGCTGTGCAGCGAGCTCTGGATGAAGCTGACATTATTCCACAACTGCCACAAGTGCTTATGTTAAAAGCGGGAAGCAGGGCGAAGGGCACAGTGGAGAAGATAGAGAAGTGCTACAGGTATTGGATTGCCTGCACTAAATTGCCGGATACCGGGGTCCGAAGCGTTGCTACTGTTTCAAGCATAGTAACAAGAAAACCGGAGGCATCTGGACTACAGGTCGCAGAGAGCAGCCCTAAGTGTCAATACGTAACCGGAGACAGGGATAACGGGTCTAGCCTGATCAGCAATATAGACTTAGTTTTCACCACTTAGAAGTCTCCACCACAATATTGGCCGGGCAGGACAGCTACTGAGAAGCTGGAGATTCAGAGTTAATTTCGCTTCAGGCAAGTTGGACTCACCTACACATTGGAAGTTAAGGAGGCCTCTAACCTGCTCAGCTGTTACTGGAAAGTGCACTCTCCACCCCGACCAGCTCCCCGGGATCTGCTTAAACCATCATCAGTAAAAGGTATGAAAAGGAACTACCTTGTGTGTGACTGAATTCTTACTACACCCTGCATCATCATCACCCTAGACTTCCAGGGACACGTCTCACCTGTGGGAGACTTACTACCAAGCTGCCCCATAACATCCCCTGTGAAGACCCTTACAGCAGCGCTGGTACAAATTACCAGAAACCACAGGTGGCGTCACGAACTACCTACCTAATAATCCCCTGTAAATATTCCCCCATTGTATGAGCGCCCGGGGCCACGGACCGAGTCCCGCTGCCAGTGACAAACCCCATAGACTTTCATGGGCTCGGTGCCGAGTACCCATTGCCCTGGTACTAAGTGCGACTCACTCCCCAAGTGGTGACTGTGTGTCGACCCGCCACCACAATTGTGGGTTACCAGGGCAATGGGGTACTCAGAGCCGAGCCCATGGAAGTCTATGGGGATTGTCACAGGTAGCGGTGGCTCGGTCTGTGGCCCTGGCGGTCTGGCGTATGTTGGGGGAATATTTACAGGGGATAGATATATTTACAGTTCGTGACGCCACCTGTAGTCTCTGGTAATTTGTACCAGCGCTGCTGTAGATCTCTGAGGGGATGGTGAGGCAGCTAGATGTCGGGTCCCCTACAGGTGGGACTCTTCCCTCAGGTCGGTAGTTATGGCAGGGTTGTGCAGGCATGCAATCAAATAACACAGTCTCACACATCAGCGTCTTTCCATACCTTTACTTCAAGTTGTTCAGGCAGGACCCAGGGAGGCTGATCCATGGAGGATGTGTTTCAAGATAGCAGCTGGACAAGTTAGGGGCCTCCTTTACTTTCACAAAGATGAGTACAACCAGCATAAAGCGTAGTTCCCTCTATTAACTCCAGCTATTCCAAAGCTGTACTGCCGGTCAGTTTTGTGGTCGGAGCCTTCCTGTGATGAAACTAGGTTCTTCTCTGCTTGGCCTAGCTCAAAGTTCCTATTCCACCTGACCCCTGTTACGTACTGACACTCCAGGGGCTGCTCGCCGCTACCTAAGGTCGGTAAGCCTCTGGGTTTTCTACCACCATGCGTGAAGCTATGGTGATGCTTCGGTCTCCAGTGACCGGTAACAATGTGCAGGACTTCTCCAATCCTATTGCACTCAGAATTTCTACCACTGTGCCTTTCGCCTTGTCCGCGCTGGTAGCATAAGCATTTCTCACTTCACAGGTTAACAAAGTCAGTCCCTTACTTAATTCCTTTCTTGAGCTTGTTGCCAGACTCTCAGTAATCTTCTAGGCAGGAGCACGTCTCTGAACCTTCACTGTCCTTGAGACAGGAGACTGAAGTATATCTGCAACTCACTCCTCTCTCTTACTACACAGACTGCACTTCCTGACTCCTTCGAGTCCAGGCTAGACTGACTGACTCCTGATGCATGTGACTAGACTATATATACCTGTGGGCGTGTCTAAGTGTGTTTTGGAATGAATGTTCATTGAGCATTAAACTGCTATCTCTCCACACATCCTCCAGGGTACTGCGTGTGCCTTCACACCAGGGCTACACATTCCCCCATGGTAAATGACAGCACTCCCGGGCTGTAAAATACAAAGAGACAGAAATTTTGTTTATGCATTAAACATTAACATTAACTCGTCCCATCCGGGAGGTAAAGATTTCTTGAACGTTGCGATAAAACATTAAATGTAGAAAAGTGCAAAATATTAAATATACATTCTCATACAATAAACGGCAATATTCTTGTGAAGGACCCGCACCAAACCTTCAACGTGGGTCCTGGGTGGGCTGCAGGACATCCGAATGCAGACCTCACTCAGTGCCACACCACACGGGTTTTATGTTCAGAGGTAGTTGTGGTGGTTTTATGTAAAACCAAGATAATGCACAAGGTGCAACTATTTACAAAATCAGTTCTTGGGCTGGCTCAGTCCTCAGCCTCGAAGTCCATTGTAAAACAAAGACAAGAGAAAGACACAGATATAAATACATTTCTAATATGCATTAATTTTTTCAACTTTGGTACCCAGCCGGGCATTCTACTTAATATAGAAAAGACATAGAAATTATCTCTAGCAATAAAGTGCAAAATTGGCAACATTCTCAAACTTTCTACAACATTACATATGGTAGACCCCTATCTGGATCTCACCGGTTTTTACTGTTTAACTATTTCAAATACATTTTCCACCCCGGGGGCTGGAACAATGCAATGGTCCCTAGATCCCATGACTAACAAGTCGTGAGCCGCTATTAGGGTCTGGGTCGCCACAGTTCTCGTGCGAACCTCTAGGGGCGCAACGGGTACTTTCTCCTTGCGAGACACCGATTGCGTTTCAATTTGCGTTACAGTTAGCGATATCGATCGTGTCATAGATTGCGATGGAGACTGGGTCGCAAGTTGCGATGTAGAAGAATAACGAGTTAGTGGAGAGTATACAGGTGTTGCTTCTATTTGCGAGGAGCCTGCAGGGGGCGATGCTGGGGCACGACCTGGTGCTGTTTGAGCTGGAGACGGGGACGCTGCGGTAGTGGTGACGTTACCTGCGTCAGGGACGGGGTCACGGACGATTGTGACATTAAGGGCATACCATCCCTTCATACCCAGTGTCGTGTATAGGTGACAATGTCTCCATTAATTAGGTCCCTCCCGGGATGACCTTGCGGTAGGTGGGATTCTACGTCACGTCTGCTGACAAAGACCCCTGGGTAGAGGCCCGGTTCTCTTATGAAGCCCCAGCCCTTCCGGAGCTGGAACTCTGTCACACACCCCTGCCGCCGCGGTTCCCTCAGAGTACCTTTTTCTCGACGGACACTTTCCTTGTCCGCGATCAGCTCTGCATGTTGCCGCTGTCGATTCCGCTGAGCTTCCCGCTCTTCCTCCTGCTGGCGTTGCTGTTTCTCCTCACGACGCTGCCACTCACATTCCCACTGGGCGGTATAGGTGACGTCATCCAGGCGCGCCATCTCGTCCCAGTCCACGTCTGGTAATGACGGACAGGACCCCTCCGGAGTCCCTGCCGGGGATCGATCATCTGCTGCGGCCTCCTGGCCGGGCGGGCGTTCCGGAACTGGCGGTACCTCCTCAACCTCCTTCGCCTCCACCGCTTCACCGGTGGGATCAGGATCGGTACTTTCGGGGGCAGCCTCCGGTTGTTCCTTTGCCTTAGGCAGCAGAAGTTTTGGTAACTCCAGACGTAGGGGGTCGTCGAGGGGAGAGAACACCGCGTCCCACAGCCGCCGCTGCTCCAGGGTACGCCGGCGTCTCTCGATCTCTTCAAATCCAGATTGGTGCTGGACCATCTTTTTCAGTCGTGCATTTTCTTCTTTGATTTCCAGCAATGCTTGCTGCAGGTGCAGGACCACGGATGGTTCCGGTGCTGGTGGCAGCTTGGCTGGGGCACGGGGCCTGCCTTCCTCCGCTTCCCTGCTCGGCTGTACACGTCCTGCTTCCATGATGTTCCAGAACCGTCTCTCTTCTTCTACCAGAGACATCCGGTCTCTTCCGTGGAGGCGGGGTTTGCGTCTCCTCCTCTCTTTGCAGGGAAGGTGAAGAGGAGGCGGACCTCCTTTGCTGTAGGGCAGGATCGCATATTGTAATAGCACTTTGAGATGGCAGGCATTCTCTTCGCGCCACAGGGGGGCACACGCCCACGAATCCACGCCCACCTTCTTCTCCAGCGCCTGAGGGCGCGAATATGGCGACAAAGATGGCGATTTTTGGCGCCAAAAGTGCAAACAGTCCTTTTTCACAAAAACAATTCCATAGGCACACAGGGCTCGCAATTCTGCGGGTTTCGCATCCTGTTCGTGACGCCAAAGTTTTGTGTCGACCCGCCACCACAATTGTGGGTTACCAGGGCAATGGGGTACTCAGAGCCGAGCCCATGGAAGTCTATGGGGATGTCACAGGTAGCGGTGGCTCGGTCTGTGGCCCTGGCGGTCTGGCGTATGTTGGGGGAATATTTACAGGGGATAGATATATTTACAGTTCGTGACGCCACCTGTAGTCTCTGGTAATTTGTACCAGCGCTGCTGTAGATCTCTGAGGGGATGGTGAGGCAGCTAGATGTCGGGTCCCCTACAGGTGGGACTCTTCCCTCAGGTCGGTAGTTATGGCAGGGTTGTGCAGGCATGCAATTAAATAACTCAGTCTCACACATCAGCGTCTTTCCATACCTTTACTTCAAGTTGTTCAGGCAGGTCCCAGGGAGGCTGATCCATGGAGGATGTGTTTCAAGATAGCAGCTGGACAAGTTAGGGGCCTCCTTTACTTTCACAAAGATGAGTCCAACCAGCATGAAGCGTAGTTCCCTCTATTAACTCCAGCTATTCCAAAGCTGTACTGCCCGGTCAGTTTTGTGGTCGGAGCCTTCCTGTGATGAAACTAGGTTCTTCTCTGCTTGGCCTAGCTCAAAGTTCCTATTCCACCTGACCCCTGTTACGTACTGACTATTTAGGGGCTGCTTTCCGCTACCTAAGGTCCGGTAAGCCTCTGGGTTTTCTACCACCATGCATGAAGCTATAGTGGTGCTTCGGTCTCCAGTGACCGGTAACAATGTGCAGGACTTCTCCAATCCTATTGCACTCAGAATTTCTACCACTGTGCCTTTCGCCTTGTCCGCGCTGGTAGCATAAGCATTTCTCACTTCACAGGTTAACAAAGTCAGTCCCTTACTTAATTCCTTTCTTGAGCTTGTTGCCAGACTCTCAGTAATCTTCTAGGCAGGAGCACGTCTCTGAACCTTCACTGTCCTTGAGACAGGAGACTGAAGTATATCTGCAACTCACTCCTCTCTCTTACTACACAGACTGCACTTCCTGACTCCTTCGAGTCCAGGCTAGACTGACTGACTCCTGATGCATGTGACTAGACTATATATACCTGTGGGCGTGTCTAAGTGTGTTTTGGAATGAATGTTCATTGAGCATTAAACTGCTATCTCTCCACACATCCTCCAGGGTACTGCGTGTGCCTTCACACCAGGGCTACACAACTGCAGGTAAGCAGTATGTAGGGTGTCTGGAGCTCTGTGTCAGAGAAGAATATCCCTGAATACAAACATATTGTATTCTAGTTTATGAGAAAGTTCCAGAATTGTTATCGGAGACTGATGAAGCTTCATTGCTATATACAACATGGACCTGGACTCTCGGTTTTGAGTCGTCTGGTGCTGATGCATTATGGGTAGTATGAGAATGAAGAGGACAATTAGTGCAGCACACATTACCCCTCCACCTTACAGGGTTTTATGCATCAGCTCCTACGGGAAGTTGTGATTTATAGGCCAGGAAATGGCACCTAATCAGCAGCTGTGATTGCCCAGGTGAGGCTCGAGGTCCTGCTGTCACCTTCAGCTTCTCAGCATTGCCTGGTTGTTCGTGCCGGTGGCTGGCGCTTTTTATGGGGAGGATATGGGCACACTGGGAGCAGGGAGGTGTGAATTCTGCCAGTGTGCGAGCTGCGCCCGCCGTCTGCAGCTACATGTTCCATGACTAAGACACATGACACAACCGCATCCTTGGTAGGAATCGCACATTCTTGATGGCAGGTTTATGGTGTTAATGGTGAAGAATAAGCCCATTGTGATTACTGAGGCTGCACTAACCCTGGGGCAGGATGGGCAATGTATGAGAATGGTGTCACCTTCACCAGCAGCCGCAACACTCATGACCTCAGATTTTAAAGGGTCTCATATAAACATTGAAGAAAGAAATCTGTGTTCTTCTCCAGACTCCTCTGTCTCCCTTATCCTCCAGACTCATCAATCCCTCTCCTCAGGCTCCTCTGTCGCTCTCATCCAAACTCTTGTCCCCTGTTCCAAACTTCTGTGTCCTCCTTCCCTTCCAGACTCCTCTGTCTTCCTCCTTCAAACTCCTTTGTGTCCTACTCATCCTCCAGACTCTTCTGTCCCTTTTCTCCATGCTCTTCTATCCTTTTTCTTTTCCAGACTCCTGCGTACCCTCCTCTTCCTCCAGACTCCTGTATGACCTCCTCTTCCTCCAGACTCCTTTGTGCCCTCCTCTTCCTCAAGACTCCTTTATGCCCTCCATATCCTCCAGCATCTTCTATGTTCTCCTCTTCCACCAGCCTCTTCTGTGTCCTCCTCTTTCTCCAGCCTCTTCTATGTCGTCCTCCTCCTCCACACTCTCCTGTCCCTCTCTTCCTCCTCTGTGCCCGCCTCTTCCTCCAGACTCCTCTGTATTCTCCTATTCCTCCAGACTCCTATTCATCCAGCACCTTATGTGTCCTCTTCTTCCTCCAGACTCCTCTGTGTCCTCCTCCAGTCTCCTCTTTCTTCCTTTTCCAGTCTCCTGTGTTTTCCTCCTCCTCCAGACTCCTCTGTGTCCTCCTCCAGTCTCCTCTGTTTTCCTCCTCCTCCTCCAGACTCTTCTGTGTCCTCCTGCTCTAGACTCCTCTTTTTCCTCCTCCTCCTCCAGACTCCTCTATGTTCTCCTCCTCCAGACTCATCTGTGTTTCCCTCCTCCTCCAGACTCCTCTGTGTCCTCTTGCTCTAGGCTCCTCTTTTTCCTCCTCCTCCAGAATCCTCTATGTTCTCCCCCTCCAGACTCATCTGTGTCTTCTCCTCCAGACTCCTCTTTGTCGTCCTCCTCCAGAGTCCTCTATCTATTTCCTCCGGACTCCCCTATTCCCACCAGACACATAGCGTACCCTCCCTTCCCCAATATTTGTCGTTGCGGTTGAGTCTGGACCTTTTTTATACTTATTAGAGGGTAGGCCGGTCCGCTGACATCGGCTGGTAACTTCTTGTGTAACATCTTGAGCCCTGAAGCCGATGCTGTCTCTTCAAATTTATGCAAAATAATATCCTGAGCCGTTGCCTACCAACAGTGTATACATGTATCAAGTGACACCTGCGGAATCCCGTGCGATTCCGGCCACTTCCTGTCCTCTGTGACTTTCCAGATACATATTCAGCAGGTGTGATACATTGTGTGAGCACCAGAGGATCCTTTATCTATATGATGGGCTTGTCACTGCAGGGGCACTGATTATCTCCTAATTATCGCCCCTCTATAGCCTTGTCTTGGTGTTGTATTCTGCCCAGGAATCCTCTGGACTGTGAGTGAAGACATCAGATGTTTTCTTAGACCTTGGAAGGAGTGAGGTTGCAGCTATTAAAAGTCTGTGAGGTTGTCTCTTATCTGGGGGCAGAGCTGTAATTACAACACTATGTCTCACTTAAGAGCTAACCTAGGCACTAAATTGTCCCTTGTCATCACCTGTGACTGCTGTGAAATACTGCCTCCAGGGGTCCTCCGCTCCTGGAGCAATGCTTGACTTACAGCCTTCCTGCTTGTTGACCCTTTTCCTGATGAAACGCTGGTCATCACATTTGTGGACATCCACTGTGGTAATATCTCATGTCAGGTGGATTACATGCCAGATCCCACTGTTATGACATTGAAGCATCATCCAGGCACCGTGATCAAGAAGAGGCAATAGTGGTGGGGATTTAAATGCCAGGGGCCCCGGCCTACTGTGGGACAACAAACTACTAGAAGACACCCGTCAACGGGGACTGGAGCAACAAACCAATGGAGATTATGAAGCGGGGCACTAAATCACATTACATGAGACTCTGGACTATTAAACCAATGTACACGAGAGATTGAGACATTCAACCACTAGACACCAGGGAATAGAGCACCAAACCACTGGACAAGAGGAACAGGAGCACCACATCACTGGATAATAGTGACAGTAGCACCAAACCACTGGACAACATGGAGAGGAGCACTAAATCACAGGACAACAGGAAGAGGAGCACCAAACCACTGGACAAGAGGAACAGGAGCACCAACCATAGGACAGCAGGAACAGGAGCTCCAAACCACTGGACAACATGGAGAGGAGCACCAAACCACTGGACAAGAGGAACAGGAGCACCAAACCATAGGACAGCAGGAACAGGAGCTCCAAACCACTGGACAACATGGAGAGGAGCACCAAACCACTGGACAAGAGGAACAGGAGCACCAAACCATAGGACAGCAGGAACAGGAGCTCCAAACCACTGGACAACATGAAGAGGAGCACCAAACCACTGGACAAGAGGAACAGGAGCACCAAACCATAGGACAGCAGGAACAGGAGCACCAAACAACTGGACAACATGAAGAGGAGAACCAAACCACTGGACAACATTGACAGGACCACCACATCACTGAAAAACAGGGACAGGAGCACCAAACCACTGGACAACAGGAACAGGAGCACCAAACCACTGGACAACAGTGACAGAAGCACCACATCAATGGACAACAGGGACAGGAACATCAAACCACTGGACAACAGGAACAGGAGCACCAAACCACTGGACATTTGGGACAGGAGCACCAAACCACTGGACATCAGGAACAGGAGCACTACATCACTGGACAACAGGGACAGGAGCACCAAACCACTGGGCAACAGGAAGAGGAGCACCATATAACTGGACAACAGGAAGAGGAGCACCACATCAGGGAATGGAGCACTAACCCACTGGACACTGTGATATGGAGCACTAACCCACTGGATACCAGGGACAGGAGCACCACATCACTGGATAACAGGGACAGGAGCACCACATCAGTGGACACCAGGGAATGGAGCACTAACCCACTGGACACTGTGATATGGAGAACTAACCCACTGGATACCAGGGACAGGAGCACCACATCACTGGATAACAGGGACAGGAGCACCACATCAGTGGACACCAGGGAATGGAGCACTAACCCACTGGACACTGATATGGAGAACTAACCCACTGGATACCAGGGACAGGAGCACCACATCACTGGATAACAGGGACAGGAGCACTAAACCAATGGACAACAGAAACAAAGATACTAAACCATTGGACTCCGGGGACTGAGACACTAAACCATTGGATACCACGAAGCCGCCGCTAAGAAAGTTGTTGCAGCAATGACTATCCAGTGAGAAGGTCGAAGAGTGATTTATCGGCCATGTGTGACCATCAATTCCATGGTTAGAGACCCGTCCTGCACCCCCTCATGTTCCCCCTTCCCATGACTGAGACTTTTCCGACAGTTTACCAGTACTCCATTACTGTTTTCCATGGAACCTGCTTTCCAGGGCTGCTTCAGGCATGAAGATGTTGGTAATCACTTTGTCTTCTCTCGTCCTGAGGAGCATTTATCTGCAGAGAGGATTGTGCCCCTGGCTGGTGGACAGGGGGCGCGATCCTCATCTTCTGCGGGGTCTTGTGGTGGAGTCCATGAGCCGTGTGTGCTGATGAGTGAGGGGCAGCAGGTCTGGATACAAGAAACCTGATGCCACCACACAATGGCCGCGCGGCCGGGATCGACATGTACGCTATTTTATTCCATCTCATGGAATCAGAAGCTCCGGTTTCAGGGCCAGATGCCCCTCAGTCAGCATGTCCCTGAGTGACTCTGCAGCCTCCGGTCTCCGGGGAGCCGTCTGTTTGTGCCGTATTTGTGTCTATTTATTGCCACTGCCCCCCACTGTGTGGCCCACCCCGTCACACTGAAGCAGGAGCATGATTAGTCCATGGAAGTCCTATAGTCTGGAACTCAATGATCGGCAGTTTGGTAATCTGGCATGTAGCATAAGTCCTCCCGTGATGGATAGTTTGGTTCAGGGCCCTGAGGATCACCGTGACGTAATGCTAGGACAGAGACTATGCATCCACAGCACTGACGGCACCACGAACACATGGGAAACGCGCATCCTGAAAAGTCCGATAATCCGACACTTGTTTCCAGCACGGCGGTGTGATGTGAAATCTCGGAGGAAGATGGAGCGAGGAGTGACATCTGTAACTGCAGCACATTCAGTGGAACCAGAGAATCAGATTGTCAGCTGTCTGATAATCCAGATTATTTACATGATGCCAGATTAAAGGAATTTGTACATTTAGAAAAGACAAAGGATCCAGGTTCCCTTGAGCGTCCTGAAGAGATGAGGGGATCCGGGGTCTGCGGAGGGCGAGAAGATGGCGCAGACTGTCCGAGCGGTGGCACAGTGGCCACCTAGACAGTGCTAATAGAAACATAATGCGGGTCCAGGTGGCAGGCGGCGGCCGCGCTCCATGTGCTAATGTCTACCTGGCCGCGCTCAGCTGTCTGCACATCTCTGGCTCCGGCTGCCAAGGCACACTCCGAACATTAACGGCCAAGGAGCCGGCATCTCACGTCTCCTCCTCTGGCCCCACGCCACCAGGCGCCGCTCTACTGTAAGACACAGAAACTCTTCACTTCTCTCGTTTTTCTCACAGTTCGGTCAGTGCCAGGTGCCAGCGCCCTCCGCGGTAAGCACTGCGCCATATTGTCCCTGTGACGGCCTGTAATGGCGATGCCATATTGTATCCAACAATCAGGAGATTTACAAATGAGAGACAGAGAGTGACTGTGCGCAGCGCCTCCAAGATGTGACCGACAGACAGAGTCCGTGAGCTGGGGCCGTGTCTATAAACACCCGTGACCTGTGAGCATGTGTAGAATCATCCGTGACCTGGGGCTGTGTCCAGAAACCTCCGTGACCTGGGGCCATGTCCAGAAATATCCGTGACCTGGGGCAGTGTCCAGAAACATCCGTGACCTGGGGCCGTGTCCAGAAACATCCGTGACCTGTGGCCGTGTCTAGAAACATCCGTGACTTGGGGCTGTGTCCAGAAACATCCATGACCTGGGGCCATGTCCAGAAACATCCGTGACCTGGGGCCCTGTGTAGAATCATCCGTGACCTGGGGCTGTGTCCAGAAACATCCGTGACCTGGGGCCGTGTCCAGAAACATCCGTGACTTGGGGATGTGTCCAGAAACATCTATGACCTGGGGCCATGTCCAGAAACATCCGTGACCTTGGGACATTTCCAGAAACATCCATGACCTGGGGCCATGTCCAGAAACATCCATGACCTGGGGCCGTGTCCAGAAACATCTGTGACCTGGGGCCGTGTCCAGAAACATCCGTGACTTGGGGATGTGTCCAGAAACATCTGTAACCTGGGGTCTTGTCCAGAAACGTCCATGACCTGGGGCTGTGTCCAAAAACATCCGTGACCTGTGGCCATGTCCAAAAACATCCATGACCTGTGGCTGTGTCCAGAAACATCCGTGACCTGGGGCCGTGTCCAGAAACATCCGTGACCTGGGGCTATGTCCAGAAACATCCATGACCTGGGGCTGTGTCCAGAAACATCCATGACCTAGGGCCATATCCAGGAACATCCCTGAACTGGGGCCCGTGTCCAGAAACATCCATGTTCTGGCCCCAGTGTCCGGAAACATCCGTGATGTGGGGCCTTGTCCAGAAACATCAGTGACCTGGGGCCGTATCCAGAAACATCTGAGGTCTGATCATACGGTGGTCTAGTCTGGGTTCCTATCATACGGGAGTCTGGTCTGGGTTCTTATCATACGGGGGCCTGGTCTGGGTTCCTATCATACAGGGGTCTGGTCTGGGTTCCTATCGTACGGGGGTCTGGTCTGGGTTCCTATCATACAGGGGTCTGGTCTGGGTTCCTATCATACAGGTGTCTTGTCTGGGTTCCTATCATACAGTGGTCTCGGTTTCTATCATATGGGGGCCTGGTCTGGGTTCCTATCATACAGGGGTCTGGTGTGGGTTCCTATCACACAGGGGTCTGGTGTGGGTTCCTCTCATACAGGGTCTGGTCTTGGTTCCTATCATACGGGGGTCTGGTCTGTGTTCCTATCATACGGGGGTCTGGTCTGGGTTCCTATCATATGGTGGTCTTATCTGGGTTCCCATCATACGGCGATCTGGCCTGGTTTCCTATCATATCGGGGTCTGGTCTGGGTTCCTATCATACAGGGGTCTGGTCTGGGTTCCTATCATACAGGGGTCTGTTCTATGTTCCTATCATACAGGGGTCTGTTCTATGTTCCTATCATACGGGGGTCTGGTCTGGGTTCCTATCATACGGAGGTCTGGTCTGAGTTCTTATCATACGTGGGTCTGGGCTGGTTTCCTATCATATGAGGGTCTGGTCTGTGTTAATATCGTATGGGGGTCTGGTCTGGGTTCCTATCAAATGAGAGTCCAGTCTGGGTTCCTATTCTTCAAGAGTCTGGTATGGGTTCCTATCGTACAGGGGTCTGGTCTGGGTTCCTATCATATGGGGTCTGGTCTAGGTTTCTATCATACGGGGGTCTGATCTGGGTTCCTATCATATGGGGGTCTGGTCTGGGTTCCTATCATATGAGGTTCTGGTCTGGGTTCCTATCGTAGGGGGATTTGGTCTGGGTTCCTATCATACAGGGGTCTGGCCAGGGTTGCTATCGTATGGGGGTCTGGTCTGGGTTCCTATCATATGAGGTTCTGGTCTGGGTTCCTATCATACGGAGGTCTGGTCTGGGTTCCTATCATACGGGGGTCTGGCCAGGGTTTCTATTGTATTTGGGTCTGGACTGGGGGCTAGTGGTCTGGTCTGGGGACAGGTCTTACTATAGTGGGCCACTTCTGGAATGTGATAATATTATGGGGGGCTGTGAATAGATTTAGAGGGTATTGTTTGGGATCGGAAATAAATATGTGTCTGAGATTAATAAAAGGGTCTGATATTAATTAGGGGGTTGGGCTGGATATGTTTGGAGGGTCTGGTCTGGGGTATGATGTTATAGGGGGGTCTGAATACATGCCGCCATGCCTTTTTACCTCCATGAGTAGGACGCTGCACATCGTAGACACTTGTGGTCTCTGTATCATGCTGTGCAGGTCTCAGGTCGGCGGCCAGACAGCCCCCATGTACACGGGCAGCGTTAGTCGTAGTCAGAGTCCCTGTGTCGTCTCATCTTTACTTGTATGGAAAGTGTCCATTTTGCATTAGTGCTGGCGCCCGTTACACCACTCGCCCCCCGCTGCTCTGTGATAATTTGCTATTACCGTTTCTTCATACCCACTGGTGGAGAAACGTGTGCGTAACACGATGCCCCCCGGGGGCGCAGATCTCCCCTGGCACGGACCCCTCTACGTGGTGCTGCCACTAAAATGGGATTTTCATGTGTCGTTTCTCCATCAAGCTATAATCCGCACGAGCTCCAAGCCCCCGGAGCGCTGTCCTAAATCATTCTGTGAAATAGAAGCCGGGACGGTCACGTTGGCTCCGAGCGAAGGTCGCATTAGTAACGCCGAAGTGGTAATGGATCCGCTAATCTTTATATGGGTGTTCGCGAGCAGTTCTAAAACAGCCGAGGTTACATGAGCTCAGGACGCCCGCCCCGCCACCCTCCGCCTACAGGGGTCAGTGTGACAGCATGTATGTTCTGCACACGGGGGGGGGGGGCAGCCGTAGGCACAGGGCACTCCGCCTACAGGGGGCAGTGTGACAGCATGTATGTTCTGCACACGGGGGGCCGGCCATGGACACAGAATGCCACGCCACCTCCGCCTACAGGGGAAGTGTGATAGCACGTATGTTCTGTCTGCACATGTGGGACTGGCCATGGGCACAGGACGCCCCCACCTCCGCCTACAGTGGGAGTGTATCAGCAGTATGTTCTGTCTGCACACGTGGGACTGGCCATGGGCACAGGACGCCCCGCCACCTCCGCCTACAGGGGGAAGTGTGATAGCATGTATGTTCTGTCTGCACACGTGGGACTGGCCACGGACACAGGACGCCCGCCCCACCTCCGCCTACAGGGGTCATGTGATAGCACGTATGTTCTGCACACGGGGGCCGGCCATGGACACAGGATGCCCCCCACCTCCGCCTACAGGGGGCAGTGTGACAGGTATGTATGTTCTGCACACGTGGGGGCGGCCATGGACACAGGACGCCCCGCCACCTCGCCTACAGGGGCAGTGTAACAGCACGTATGTTCTGTCTGCACATGTGGGACTGGCCATGGGCACAGGACCCCCGCCACCTCTGCCTACAGTGGGGCAGTGTGACAACAGTATGTTCTGTCTGCACACGTGGGACTGGCCATGGGCACAGGACACCCCGCCACCTCCGCCTACAGGGGGAAGTGTGATAGCACATATGTTCTGTCTGCACGCGTGGACTGGCCATGGCACAGGACACCCCGCCACCTCCGCCTACAGGGGGCAGTGTGATAGCACGTATGTTCTGTCTGCACACGTGTGACTGGCCATGGACACAGGATGCCCCGCCACCCTCCGCCTACAGGGGGCAGTGTGACAGCATGTATGTTCTGCACACGGGGGGCCGGCATGGACACAGGATGCCCCACCACCTCCGCCTACAGGGGGCAGTGTGACAGCATGTATGTTCTGCAGAAAAAAAGGTAGCACACTGTAGCGCTATAGCTTGCAAACACGAAATATGAAAAATATGAAAATGAATTGCATCATTACCTTAGAAATATGAAAAATTGAGAAGTCTTAGCGCATAAGATGGCCAAATTATGTGAGCCTGATAGCCACGTCAAGGCTCTTCTCGTATATCAGGTCCTAACTAATGCCTATCCTCGCTTAGAAAAGTCTGTCTGCATGGGAACGCATGAATCCTCTCTTCAGACTAAAATCTACATCTCTGGGAGGGGTGATGAACCTGCTGTAATTAAAAAGCCTGTGACCACCAGGTGGAGTGCTCAGGTAGAAGGTAAATGAATACATATCAAAAAACTGACCGGCACATCCAAACATAGATTCAATTGAATCTATGTTTGGATGTGCCGGTCAGTTTTTTGATAAGCATGTATGTTCTGCACACGGGGGGCGGCCATGGACACAGGATGCCCCGCCACCCTCCGCCTACAGGGGGCAGTGTGACAGCATGTATGTTTTGCACACGGGAGGCTGGCCATGGACACAGGATGCCCCACCACCTCCGTCTACAGGGGGCAGTGTGACAGCATGTATGTTCTGCACATGGGGGGCCCGTCATGGACACAGGATGCCCTGCCACCCTCCGCCTACAGGGGGCAGTGTGACAGTATGTATGTTCTGCACACGGGGGGCCGGCCATGGACACAGGATGCCCCGCCACCCTCCGCCTACAGGGGGCAGTGTGACAGCACATATGTTCTGCACATGGGGGGCCGGCCACGGACACAGGATGCCCCGCCACCCTCCGCCTACAGGGGGCAGTGTGACAGCATGTATGTTCTGCACACGGGGGGCGGCCATGGACACAGGATGCCCCACCACCCTCCGCCTACAGGGGGCAGTGTGACAGCACATATGTTCTGCACATGGGGGGCTGGCCATGGACACAGGATGCCCCGCCACCCTCCATCTACAGGGGGCAGTGTGATAGCACATATGTTATGTCTGCACATGTGGGACTGGCCATGGGCACAGGACGCCCCGCCACCCTCCGCCTACAGGGGGCAGTGTGACAGCATGTATGTTCTGCACATGGGGGGCGGCCATGGACACAGGATGCCCCGCCACCCTCCGCCTACAGGGGTCAGTGTGACAGCACGTATGTTCTGCACACGGGGGGCTGGCCATGGACACAGGATGCCCCGCCACCTCCGCCTACAGGGGGAAGTGTGACAGCACGTATGTTCTGCACACGGGGGGCTGGCCATGGACACAGGATGCCCCGCCACCTCCGCCTACAGGGGTCAGTGTGACAGCACGTATGTTCTGCACACGGGGGGCTGGCCATGGACACAGGATGCCCCGCCACCTCCGCCTACAGGGGGAAGTGTGATAGCACGTATGTTCTGCACACGGGGGGCTGGCCATGGACACAGGATGCCCCGCCACCTCCGCCTACAGGGGGAAGTGTGATAGCACGTATGTTCTGTCTGCACACGGGGGGGCCGGCCATGGACATAGGATGCCCCGCCACCTCCAGGAGGCAGTGTGATAGCACTTATGTTCTGTCTGCACACGTGGGGCTGGCCATGGGCACAGGACGCCCTGCCACCTCCGCCTACAGGGGTCAGTGTGATAGCACGTATGTTCTGTACATGGGGGGCGGCCATGAGCACAGCACATCCTGCCACCCTCTGCCTACAGGGGACAGTGTGATAGCACGTATGTTCTGCACACGGGGGGCCAGCCATGGGCACAGGATGCCCCGCCACCTCCGCTTACAGGGGGCAGTGTGATAGTACATAAATTCTGCACATGGGGTGCCGGCCATGGGCACAGGATGCCCCGCCACCTCCACCTACAGGGGGCAGTGTGACAGCATGTATGTTCTGTACACGGGGGTGGCCAAAGGCACAGGATGCCCCACCAACTTCCACCTACAGGGGCAGTGTGATAGTACGTATGTTCTGCACACGGGGGGCCCGCCATGGGCACAGGACGCCCTGCCAACCTTCACCTAGAGGGGGCAGAGTGATAGCACGTATGTTCTGCACACGGGGGGCTGGCTATGGGCACAGGACACCCTGCCCACCTCCATCTACAGGGGGCAGTGTGATAGTACGTAGGTTCTGTACATGGGGGCAGCCATGGGCACAGAACGCCCCGCCACCCTCCATCTACAGGGGGCAGTGTGATAGCACGTAGGTTCTGTACATGGGGCAGCCATGGGCACTGAACGCCCCGCCACCCTCCATCTACAGGAGGCAGCGTGATAGCACGTAAGTTCTGTACACGGGGCAGCCATGGGCACAGTACGCCCCGCCACCCTCTACCTACAGGAGGCAGCGTGATAGCACATATGTTCTGCACACGGGGGGGCCAGCCATGGGCACAGGATGCCCCGCCACCCTTCATCTACAGGAGGCAGCGTGATAGCACGTAAGTTCTGTACACGGGGGGGCCAGCCATGGGCACAGTACGCCCCGCCACCCTCCATCTACAGGGGGCAGTGTGATATCACGTAAGTTCTGTACACGGGGGCAGCCATGGGCACAGAACGCCCCGCCACCCTCTACCTACAGGAGGCAGCGTGATAGCACATATGTTCTGCACACGGGGGGGCCAGCCATGGGCACAGAACGCCCCGCCACCCTCCATCTACAGGGGGCAGTGTGATAGTACGTAGGTTCTGTACACGGGGGCAGTCATGGGCACAGTACGCCCCGCCACCCTCCATCTACAGGGGGCAGTGTGATAGTACGTAGGTTCTGTACACGGGGGGGCCAGCCATGGGCACAGTACGCCCCGCCACCCTCCATCTACAGGGGCAGTGTGATATCACGTAAGTTCTGTACACGGGGGCAGCCATGGGCACAGAACGCCCCGCCACCCTCTACCTACAGGAGGCAGCATGATAGCACATATGTTCTGCACACGGGAGGGCCAGCCATGGGCACAGAACGCCCCGCCACCCTCCATCTACAGGGGGCAGTGTGATAGTACGTAGGTTCTGTACACGGGGGCAGTCATGGGCACAGTACGCCCCGCCACCCTCCATCTACAGGGGGCAGTGTGATAGTACGTAGGTTCTGTACACGGGGGGGCCAGCCATGGGCACAGTACGCCCCGCCACCCTCTACCTACAGGAGGCAGTGTGATAGCACATATGTTCTGCACACGGGGGGCCAGCCATGGGCACAGGATGCCCCGCCACCCTCCATCTACAGGGGGCAGTGTGATAGCATGTAGGTTCTGTACATGGGGGCAGCCATGGGCACAGGATGCCCTGCCACCCTCCATCTACAGGGGGCAGTGTGATAGCATGTAGGTTCTGTACATGGGGGCAGCCATGGGCACAGAACGCCCCGCCACCCTCCATCTACAGGAGGCAGCATGATAGCACATATGTTCTGCACACGGGAGGGCCAGCCATGGGCACAGAACGCCCCGCCACCCTCCATCTACAGGGGTTAGTGTGATAGCATGTAGGTTCTGCACACAGGGGTCCGGCCACAGGTGCAGCTGCAGCGTCATGCTGGATACAAGCAGAACTAAGGATTGTTCACATGCTGCTTTCTACAGCCCGAGAAAATGGCTGTGACTTCCAACATCTCATTCACACTGTGCAGTTATTTCTTCTCTGTGTGCAGTAAAGGAGCAATAATCAGAGCAGATTACTGTGTAGTTGGTGCAGACACCTACGGAAAAAGCAGAGAACGTGGCCAGGAGCCGCAAATAATTGTACTTAATGGCTGCAGAAATGATGCAGAAAATCTGCAAACACTCAGCAAAAGCTGATGGTGTGAACGGAGCCAATAGTCCAGATT
>JARQOD010007373.1:0-39416 GCA_033576555.1 Oophaga sylvatica | reverse complement strand
AATTGAACACCCAGTTTGAACAAAAAGTCCTCCAAAATCTGGAAAAAACTGGACTCCTCTGTCAGACCAATGTTCTCGGAATGCCGTGTAAACAAACCACGTGCTGAAGGAACAACGGCACCAATTCAGAGGAGGGAAGGCAACTTAGGTAATGGCAAAGATGTATCATTTTGGAAAACCTATCACAATTCCCCAGATGGTGGTATTCTCTGAGAAACAGGAAGATCGGAAATGAAATCCATGGGGTAGGGGTCCTGGTCTTTTGGGGCACAGGCATGGCATCAACAAACCCTAGGCGAGAGCAAGGCTTGGAGCGAGAGCAAGTCCCGCAGGACTGCACAAATTCCCTGACAGCGAGACAAGGTAGGCATCAAAAGGACCGACTAACCAAGTCTTGGTCCCAAAAATTCCGGGTCCCCCGCCAATGCGGCAATGAATTCAGACATCACATCTTTTTCCATTGGTGGGAAAAAACAATTTTTCCAACAGGGCAGCGCTCGGGCCTTCCTCCTGACACCCATCCAGACAAGTTAAATTGGGCGAGAGGCGGAAAAAACTACCCCCTTCAAAATAACAGAGGGATCAGATAGCTAGGAGAGTCCGCAAGGAAATCCTCGAGAGGGCATCCGCTTAACATTCTTAGTGCCAGGAAGAAAGGAAACCACAAAATTAAAACGTGGGGAAAAACAAGGCCCACCTGGCCTGTCTAGGATTGAGTCGCTTGGCAGATTCCAGATAGACCAGATTCTTATGGTCCGTAAGGACACCACCTGATGTTTGGCTCCCTCCAGCCAATGTCTCCACTCTTCAAAAGCCCACTTCATGGCCAATAACTCCCGATTACCCACGTCATAATTACGTTCAGTAGGAGAAAATTTTCGAGAGAAAAGGCACAAGGGTTACTTTTAGAGGTCTCTGGATCTTTTTGGGACAAAAACGGCACCTGCCCCAATTTCAGAGGCATCAACCTCCACCTGAAATGGCAGAGAAACATCAGGCTGCCTTTGAACAGGAGCAGAAGTGAATCTCTGCTTAAGTTCCTGAAAACGCAGAGGACTGCCTCAGGAGGCCAATTCCCACATCAGAACCCTTTCTGGTCAAATCATTTAATGGTTTAACAATAACCGAGAAATTACCAATAAAATTTCGATAAAAAATTGGCAAAACCAAAAATCTCTGAAGAGCCTTTAATGAAGTAGGTTGGACCCAATCACAGATGGCCTGAACCTTGACCGGGTCCATTTCAATAACAGATGGGGACAAAATAAATCCAGAAATGAGATCTTCTGTACGCCAAAAAGACACTTTGACCCCTTCACTACGAGCATTCTCTCTCAAAATCTGGAAACCAGTTCGAACATGTTTCACATGAGAGTCCAGTCATTAGAAAAAATCAAGATATCATCCAAATAAAACAATCAGAAACTTGTCCACAAATCCCTGAAAATGTCATTCATGAAGGACTGGAAGACGGAAGGGAGCATTAGTGAGCCCAAAGGCATCACAAAGTACTCAAAATGCCCTTCAGGGGTGTTAAAAATGCCGTCTTCCATTCACCCCCGTGCTTAATGCGAATAAGGTTATACCCCCCCTGAGGTCAAGCTTGGTAAACCAAAGTAGCGTTTTTCACCCTGGAAAACAAGTCAGAAATCAAGGGTAACGGGTATTGATTTTTTCACAGTAATATTGTTCAAGAGACGATAATCAATACACGGCCCTTTAAAGAACCATCTTTTTGGCCACCAAGAAAAAACCGGCACCTAAGGGTGAAGAGGATGGTCTGATATGACCCTTCTCCAATGATTCCTTGATATAAGACCGCATAGCGTCATGTTCAGGTACAGAAAGTTAAAAAGGCGACCCTTAGGGAATTTACTACCTGGCACTAATTCAATAGCGCAGTCATAGTCCTATGGGGAGGTAAGGATGCAGATTTACTTTCGCTAAACACATCAGAAAAATCAAACAAAAAGTCAGGAACATCCTCAGCCTGGGGGGAGGCAGAAAAAACAGGAGTGTTGGTATTAACACATTGGCAGCCCCAACTGGTTACAGACACAGATTTCCAATCCAAAACCGGATTATGAGACTGTAACCAAGGGAAACCCAGCACGATAATGTCATGCAGATTATATAGAACAAAAATTTGCAGCACTCCTGGTGATCAGGTTCAACCCTCATTATCACCTGAGTAGAAAACTGGGGTTTATTCTCAGCCAAAGGGGTAGAATCGATCCCAGTAGGGGATAGACTTCTGTGGGGTATCAAGGGAAATCCACAACGTTTAGCAAAATCATAATCCATCAGGTTAATAGCTGCTCCAGAATCAACGAAAGCCTGAGCAGAAAATGAGGACAGAGAGCATATCAGAGTGACAGTTAATAAAAACTTAGTCTGAACACTACCCAAGACAACTGAGCGTGCAAAAGTCTTCCCCGCTTAGGGCAGACTGAAATAGCATGAGAGGCATCACCACAGTAGAAACATAACCCATTGCGCTTTCGAAACTCATGACGCTGTGCCCCAGACACCACTCCATCACACTGCATGGGCTCAGCAGCTGGTCAAAGGCAACACCACTCCACGCATACTTCTCCGCTCACGCAAACGTCTGTCAATTTGAATCGCTAATGACATAGAATCATTGAGACCAGAGGGGACAGGAATTCCACCATAACATCCTTTACATTATCCGACAGACCCTTCCGGAAAAGGGCCGCCAAAGCGTCGTCATTCCATTTGGTCAGGACTGCCCACCCACGGAATCTCTGACAGTATAACTCAGCGTCATCAAGCCCTGATTTAATGCCCAACAAGGCTTTTTCAGCTTGATCAGTGACATTAGGCTCATCGTACAATAACCCCAAAGCCTGAAAAAATGCATCAACATCACTCAAAACAGGATCCCCAGGTGTCAGGGAAAAAGCCCAATCCTGAGGATCGCCGCGCAGGAGAGAGATGACAATTTGAACCTGCTGCGCTGCGTTTCCTAAGGACTTAGATTTTAAGGCAAGAAACAATTTACAATTATTTTTGAAATTCTGAAACTTAGCTCGATCCCCTAAAAACAAATCTGGCATGGGGATCCTAGGTTCCACAACAGGCAACCTAGCAAGATATGCAGCAATACTCCGAACCTCAGTGGCAAGCTGATCCACACGGCCAGACAACTGTGCAAACTCCATTGGGAGAAAAGATCCTCCCCAGCACCCAGAGATACAAGGAAAAAAAAAAAACGAAACAAACAGAAAAATATCTCTGACAACTTTTCTTCCTTCAAAATATTTTTTCCCTTCTGTGAGTACCATACAATTTTTATGGCCGGTGATACTGTTATGTTACGGTAGCTGAGGAGTGCAGGTAAAAAAGGAAATACACCAGAGCAGTTGGAATCTATGGGATTGCAGTACCCTGACTAACCACCACAACTAGAGGCAGCCGTGGAGCGTTCCTACGATGGTCCTAGACGCCTCGTCACAGCCTGAGAAACTAACTACACCTAAAGATAGAAATAGGAAAGCTATCTGCCCCGGAGCAGAACCCCAAAGATAATAGAAAGCCCCCAAACATGTAATGGCGGTTAGACAAGAGGAAATACTGACACAGAAAGAAAATAGTATGAGCAAACGCTGGGGCCCAAACTATCTAAATAGAAAAGGACAGGAAGGGTACTTACTGCAATCCCAGAAAACCCTGAAAAACACCAACTCTACTAATTTCAAAATCACCTGAGATCACACGACCTCTACCACCTAAATTAGTTCTCTGGTGTAACAAAAACAGCAGCCACTGAAAAAACTGGAAAAAGCAAAACTACAAAACACAGTGGCTGAACTAAACTGAGAGGGCAAAAGCCCCCGGAGGGGACCCAGAAGGCCCCCACAGAAGTGCAGGACAAAATGCAAAAATATAGCAAAAACACAAAATAAGAAATTGTCTTATCTGATAGCAGGAGATGCAGACACAACACAGCAGGCTACAAGGGAAACTGGAAAGAAGGATTCAGACCAGAACAATTGATCACCGGCAACCCTGATGGGAAAATGATTCCCTTAAATAAGACCAATCAGTAACACCTGATTCCCAATCCTCACTAGTACCGCTTGTAACCACCAGAGGGAGCCTCTGCTCAGAACTCATCTCAAACCCATTCACAACAGGGCAGGTGTTTGATGACCCCAATCGAGGTGCAACAGCTGAAGCAGCCATGTTAACTTTGCGCCAAGGTAAGCGTTCAGTAGCCGAATAAGCCCTGGATTTCAGGAGATGGGCTCTTGATACCACTTGGGACACTTCCGCTAAAAAATCTATTTTTCGGAAAGGGTTGTCTCCACTGATTAAGAATGAACTTGCTTGTGCCGACCCTCCCACTGCGTTAGGTGACTTTATTAACTATTGTATCCGTATTGATGCTCGTCTGACTGAACGCAGACAAGAGAGATGGTTCGAAAATAATCGCACTAACCTTTTACTACCTCCCTCCTCAGCTAAGGAACCTTTGAGTAGGATCACAAGGGAACCAGAACCTGAACCCATGCAGGTGGACTCTTTACAAAGACGGGTTAGTGATGCACGCAAACAACATCGTATAAAGGAAAATCTATGTTTCTACTGTGGTAAGTCAGGGCACTTCATTATAAACTGCCCCAGCCGTTCTCGTAAGACTACTGCAGCAGTCATTCACTGTGAGTGTTGCGAGAGGAGCTCTGTCATGTCCGAGCCTCAGGCTCCAGAGAGATCTGCTGCAAGAGATCTTGATTTCTCGGACTTAAACTCTGTTAGTTCTGGGGACGATGACGGTATAAACGCTGCAATTTTTCAAGTTTCCTCAGCGGTGTCCCAGCTGAGTTATAAAAGAAACAGTTCTCATTGCTTCCTTTCCATCAAACTCTGGGTTGACTCAGTCTGGGTGTCTAGCTCTGCTATGATCGACTCAGGAGCAAGTGGAAATTTTATGGATATCTCCTTTGCTCTGAAACAGGGGATACGTTCAGTAAAGAAGGCTACTCCAGTACAGATGGAGACTATGGATGGCTCTCTACTGACTTCTGGACCAGTGGATCAAGAAACAGAGCCTTTGAGGGTACTTATGGGTAAAGATCATCAGGAGAAAATGTCTTTTTTGCTTATCTCTTCTCCCCATTTTCCCATTATTCTAGGGCTACCATGGCTGCAGGCGCAGAATCCTACGATTAACTGGGAGACCAAGGAATTACACTTTCCGGAGAAACAGATGAGTCAAGGAGTTTCAGCTTGCTCTGTTCCTAAAGGAACCATGTCAGTCCCTGAACTACCAGCTGTATACCAGGACTATGTGGATTTATGTGACAAGAAGAACGCTGATCAGCTTCCTCCTCACCGTCCATATGATTGTCCAATTGAATTATTGCCTGGAGCCGAGATTAGTGTTGAGCGATACTGCTCGATATCTAAAAATATCGGATCGGAATCGTATCGCCGATATCACTAAATATCGGCGATATCCGATTCCGATACCGGAAGTCCATGTAAGTCTATGGGAACAAAATATCGCAACTAAAAAAAACCTTTATTTCCTTGTAAACACTAAATATACACACATAGAATACATATATATATATATATATATATATACATGTCATTGTGACATATATATATATACATATATCTATAGTTTATACACTTCTACATAGTAAAATATCCTCTGATTCAATTGCCGGGTAAAGCCGGCTTCTGTGAAAGACAGAAGCACCCGACATGAAATGACATTTGGTGTACATAGGGTTAACCATGTCTTTTCATGTCGTTTGCAATCTGATTTGCACAAACAATTACATCAGTCTATGTGTGCAAAATTTCACACCTGTAGGGGTTAATTAAAGGTGTAAATTCGTTGTAAAAAAAATGGACTTTTTTGCTACGAATTTACACCTTTAATTAACCCCTACAGGTGTGAAATTTTGACACATAGACTGATGTAATTGTTTGTGCAAATCAGATAGCAAAGGACATGAAAAGACATGGTTAACCCTATGTACACCAAGTGTCATTTCATGTCGGGTTCTGCATTTTCACAAAAGCCGTCAATTGAATTAGCGGCTATTATACTATGTAGAAGTGTATGAACTATAAATATAAATATATATATATGTGTCACAAATTCAATGACATGTATATATATATATATATATATATATATATATATGAGGTGTAAAATTGTTTAAAAAAAATGCGTGGGCTCCCGCCCTATTTTCGCAACCAGACAGACAAAGCCAGCGAATGGGAGCAGATAATAATAGCCCAGAGAGGGACTATTATTTTTGGCTCCCCCTGGCTACTAACATCTGCCCCCAGACACCCCAGAAAAGACAAATCTATAAATAGATTCGCCCTTTCTGGTACTTTGCCCGTTATTCCCATTGCCCTGTAGCGGTGGCGAATGGGTTAATATGGGGTTAAAGCCACATTGCAATTGAAAGGTGACCTTAAGCCAGGTTAATAATTGAGAGCTGTCAATTAGACAACTATCAATTATTAATCCTATTGCATGAAATAAAAATAAAACACACACACTTTAATTAAAAATCATTTTAATGAAATAAAGACACATGTTTTTTACCATCTTTTATTTGACTGCAAAAACCATTTCCTGTAATAAAAATAAAATAAAAAAGCAAAATTATTCTTACCTATCCCATGCACAGTCAGGTCCCACAGTGTAATCCTTCAGAAAGGGTTAATGTTTACTGCAGGGACCGCAGCTAATGCTGCAGCCTCACAGTAAACCCCCAAATGAATGAGTTCCTCTCCTGGCTAACAGGAGAGAAGGTGGAAAGCTTAATTGATTGCTTTCCACTTTCACTTCAGGTCAGCCAGGGACACAATCAGTGACGTCAGAGGGAACTGATTAACAAAAATAGGGGATCCCCTCGAAAAAAATTGGGGTGGGGTCCCCCTATTTTTGTTAACCAGCCAGATGAAGCAGACCGCTGAGGCCTGGATTTTTAGGCTGTTAAGGAGCCAAGATCCATGGACCTTGCCAGCCTGATAATACCAGGCCACAGCAGTCTGCATATCTTGGCTGATTAACAAAAATAGGGGATCCCTTCGAAAAAAATTGGCGTGGGGTCCCCCCTATTTTTGTTAACCAGCCAGATGAAGCAGACCGCTGAGGCCTGGATTTTCAGGCTGTTAAGGAGCCAAGATCCATGGACCTTGCCAGCCTGATAATACCAGGCCACAGCAGTCTGCATATCTTGGCTGGTTAACAAAATAGGGGATCCCCTCGAAAAAAAAACGGCGTAGGGTTCCCCCTATTTTTGTTAACCAGCCAAGTAAAATGCAGACTGCTGCAGACTGGTATTAAAAGACTGTCAAGGCCCATGGATTTTGGCCCTCAACAGCCTGATAATACCAGGCTACAGCAGCCCCACATTTGGCGCATCAAAAGATGTGCCAATTGTGGCACTTTACCCGGCTCTTCCCACTGCCCTGTAGCGGTGGCAAGTGGGGTAATAAGGGGTTAATGTCACCGTTGATTGCACGGTGACAATTAGCCCGGTTAATAATGGAGAGGTGTCAATAAGACACCGATCCATTATTAATCCCAAAGTTATTAAATGTATAAAAAAAAGACAATGCAAGAAAAAAGTATTTTAATGAAATAAAAGAGACAACACAGTTTTCATTTCTTTTATTATACTCTCATTCCTGCGACGCCATCTATCTCCTGTAAAAAAAGAAAAAAAACAAACCAACAGTATACCACCTGTCCGACGCAGTCCATAGTAACGAGTGTCCCACGACGATCCAGCTCTGCTACATCGCAATGACAGGCAGAGCCTGTCATCGCGATGCAGCACAGCTGATTACCTGCTTCCCCGGCGGTGACGTCATCGGACTGACTGCTTTACGGCCGGGATTACCCAGCAGTCACTGCAGTTATCGCGAGAAACTGCATGTGACCGCCGGGGAAAGATGATGGCGGCCATAAAGCAGTCCAGCCCGTGACCGCAGGAGATCTTCTGCCAGGTAAGTGCCGCTGACTCCTGACAGACCCGACCGACGGACACTGACAATGACAGTGACAATCCCGATTCCGGTATCCGATAAGACGAAAATATCGGAACTAAGTATCGAAAGGCCGATAGAGCTAATATCGGCCGATACCCGATACTTGCGGTATCGTATCGCTCAACACTAGCCGAGATACCTTTTGGTAAGATCTACCCCTAGCGGGGCCCGAGCTAAAAGCTTTGAAGGATTATATAGACAAAAATTTAGCCAAGGGCTTCATACGCCCCTCTTCATCTCCCGCAGGTGCACCCATCTTCTTTGTGAAGAAGAAAGATGGATCTCTGAGACCCTGCATAGACTATAGGGAACTCAATAAGGTTACTATTAGAAACCATTATCCATTGCCTTTAATCCCTGAGTTGTTGGAGAGAGTGCGGCATGCCAAAATTTTCTCTAAACTGGATCTCCGTGGGGCCTATAACTTGGTCCGTATTAGACCTGGGGATGAATGGAAGACTGCATTCAGGTCACGCTATGGACACTTTGAATATCTAGTTATGCCTTTTGGTCTGAGTACCGCCCCAGCCACTTTCCAACACTTCGTGAATGATATCTTCAGGGATCTCCTAGATACATTTGTGGTGATTTATCTGGATGATATTCTAATTTTTTCTAACTCCACAGAGGAACATCATGGACATGTGAGAATGGTCTTAGAACGCCTAAGACAAAACCATCTCTACATCAAACTTGAAAAATGTGAATTCCATAGGACCGAAATTCAATTTCTGGGGTATGTACTATCTACGCAAGGGATTAGTATGGATGGAAGCAAGACCCAAGCCATCAAGGATTGGCCAATTCCTAGAAATGTGAAGGAGGTGCAGCGTTTCATCGGGTTTGCCAACTTCTATAGACGTTTCATTAAGAATTTTTCTGAGGTAGTGTCACCTATCACCCAACTTACCCGGAAACAGTCTAGGTTCTCCTGGACCCCGCAAGCTCAGGAAGCATTTTCCTGTTTAAAGGATAAATTTACCACTGCACCTATCTTAGTACATCCCAACCCCGAGCTTGCCTTCATAATAGAGGTGGATGCTTCAGACTGTGCCGTTGGAGCTATACTCTCTCAGAGAACAGGTGAGAAGAATGTCTTGCATCCCTGTGCCTTCTTTTCCCAGCAGTTGTCTTCGGCTGAGAGGAACTACGATGTGGGCAATAGAGAATTGTTGGCCATTATTGCCGCCTTCAAGGAATGGAGACACCTTCTTCAGGGAGCTGCACAGCAAATAGTCGTCCTGACAGACCATCGTAACCTTGAATTTATCAGGTCGGCTAAGTGCCTGACTCCTCGCCAGGCTCGCTGGAATCTTTTCCTAAACCAATTTAATTTTGTCATTTCTTATAGACCAGGATCGCGCAATGGAAAGGCTGATGCACTCTCTAGGATTCATTCAGCAGAGACACATCCACTTACTCCTCCTAAGACTATTCTTCCTGACTCTAGATTCCTGGGAGTGATTCATAATCAAGACCTACTTAAGGACATCAAGGAAGCATACCATGCGGATTCTTTGTTGGCTCAACCCCCAAGGGACGTAAGTCTTGTCTTTAAGAATGGTGTGTGGATTCAGGGACAACGTCTGTATATACCTGAAACAGTCAGATTGAGAGTATTGCAACTCATCCACGATTCCAAGATAGCCGGGCATAGGGGAATTCTAAAGACACAAGAATTTCTTTCTCGTTTCTTTTGGTGGCCCACTTACAGGAAAGATGTCTTAAACTATGTCACTTCATGTGAAGTCTGTGCAAGATGCAAAACACCTCGCTCCTCACCAACTGGTCTGTTGCAACCTCTTCCCACCCCGTCCCGCCCGTGGGGATCCATTTCTATGGACATTATTGTGGAGTTACCAACCTCTCAAGGGAAGAACACCATTCTAGTGGTGGTTGACCGTCTAACAAAGGCAGCTCATTTTATAACTTGTGTCGGCTTACCCACTGCAAAACAGACATCAGACTTGATGATTAAGAATGTGTTTCGCTTACATGGAGTACCGGATGAGGTCATTTCGGATCGAGGGGTGCAATTCACTTCAAGGTTTTGGCAAAATTTCTGTGCAGCATTGGACATTAAAGTAAACCTTTCTTCTGCTTTTCATCCCCAGACTAATGGACAGACAGAACGAACCAATCAGACCCTGGAGCAGTATCTCCGCTGTTTTATCTGCCACCTGCAGGATGATTGGGTGGATCTACTTCCACTGGCTGAGTTCTCTTATAACAACTCTCAGAGCGCCTCCACTAAGCAGTCTCCTTTTTACTCCAATCTAGGTTATCATCCTAACATTCTTCCTCGATTTCCCATAGATACGCCCTTGCCGGCAGTGGCTGAAAGAATCACTTCTTTACAAAAGAATATGGATCTTCTAAAGGAAAATCTAGAATTGGCTCAGGAAAGGTACAAGAAAGCAGCAGATAAATTTCGTAAACCTGCACCAGCTTTCAAGGTAGGAGATTTGGTCTGGCGGTCAACCAGAAATCTTAAATTAAAGATTCCATCGTCTAAATTGGGACATAAGTACATTGGACCCTATAAAATCAGTAAAATTATAAGTGCCGTTGCTTGTCGTCTTCAACTGCCCAGAACTATGAGAATCCACCCTGTCTTTCATGTATCCCTACTAAAGGCTGCAACACCCAATACGTTTCCTGGACGTTCTTCTCCTTGCCCTGACCCAGTGCTGGTCGATGGTCAGGAAGAATTTATGGTGGAAAGGATTCTAGATTCCAGGTTGTACAGAAATCAGTTGCAATATTTGATTAAATGGCAGGGCTACCCAGTGGAGGACAACTCATGGGAACCAGTCAATAATGTAAATGCTCCTCGCCTGCTCCGCCAGTTTCATCAGAGGTACCCTGACAAGCCTGGACTGAGGTCATCCGGAGGTTGTCCCTAAGGGGGGAGTAATGTAAGGTTCTTTGTCTCTGTTGACATGTTCCTTGAAACTCAGTTTTCTGTCGGCCATTTTGCTTTCTGTCTTTCTGCAGCTCTTGCCCTCAGTTAATATGGAGTTTCCAGTTTTCATGTTCCCGCCCTGATTCTTCCCTCTTGCTTCTTAAGCAGCCTCAGCTGAACAATCAGTGCTCCTGAATCAAGCCTCAGTCAGTCTGTGACCTGACTTCTGGAAACCTTGGACTTGTACTCCAGCTATTCCCTACTGAGGAACCTTGGAACACTTTTGGACTCTGGAAACCTGCTGTTTGGTGAATCCATGTTTGCAGAGGAATTACAGTACAGAGAAGAGATCCTGAACCTGCTTTGGAGATTTATTGTAGTGCTTGAAGTTACTCTGGCCTGCTGTGTCTCCTGTCGCTGTTCCTGCAAACTGTGTGAACTTTTCAGCATGCTTGTATGAAGTAATACAAGTCATTTCATTTCAACCTATGTCTCCTGTGTTTTCCTCGCACCCAAGCACAAGACGCTATAGGAACTGTACACTATACATGACACTCAGGCATGGTGGTAACCTGTGAGCCAGTGTCTGCTAAGCGACGCACTGCTCTTCCATTTATTTCGGCCCAGACCAAGGGTCATGTGGAAACAAGGCTGATGGGCCTTCTACTACTCCTCCAATTTCCGCGCTCCCTGCGGCGTCCCTCAGGCTCGGAGCCACCTAGCTTAATGGATGTGGTGGGGATGGTCGGCTCCACTGGGGACACCACCGGGCAATGTGGCCAGGTTCTCTGCAGGTGTAACATGTAGGTGGACCTCTTCTCTGGGGGGCACCAGTCTCACGCCAAGGGGCAGTCTCCTGTAAGGTTCTGTGTACATGTTCCTGAAACTCAGTTTGTTCGTCAGCCATTTTACTTTCTGTCTTGCTGCAGCTATCTTGCCCTCAGTCAAAATGGAGTTTCCAGCTTGCATGTTCCCGACCTGATTCTCTCCTTTTGCTTCTTAAGCAGCCACAGCTGAGCAATCAGTGCTTCAGAATCTAGCCTGCAGTGAACCTGTGACCTGACTCCTAAAGCCTTGGACCTTGTACTCCAGCTATTCCTACTGAGGAACTCTGAAGCACTTGTGGACTCTGAACCCTGCTCTTTGAAAGACCCACGTTTGCATGGACTTACGGTAACAGAGAAGAAGATCCTGAACCTGTTGTGGAGAGTGATTGCTGAGCTTAGATTACTCTGGCCTGCTGTGTCTCCTGCTTCTGTGTCTGCAAACTGTGTGACTATTTTTGCCAACTTGTATGAAGTAATACAAGACTTTCTATATCAAACCTGTGTCTCATGTATTTTCATCGCACCCAAGCACAAGACGCTATATGAACTGTACTACATACATTACAAGATTCTGAAGCCAAAACGTTAGTGTCTGCTGGGTCTGGAAAGGCTGTGTCTGCTGTAACTGTGGATATCGGATGTCCGGTTGTACTTTCTGTGATGACAGTGGTTGTGACTTCTCACAACCATTCCAGGTGAGCAATTCCCTTAAGTGTTTTTTTTTCTGCAGTGTTACCACAGGTAAACACTATTGTTTTTTTTTTTCTTTTCTCTTTTTTGTCTGCTGTAACTGTGGATATCAGATGTCCGGGTGAACTTTCTGTGATGATAGTGGTTGTGACTTCTCACAACCATTCCAGGTGAGCAGTTCCCTTAATTTTTTTTTTCTCTCTGCAGTGTTACCACAGGTAAACACTATTGTTTTTTTTTTCTCCTCTCCTCTTCTTCCAGTACTCCTGTCTTAAAAGATCTGGAAAATGGAGGCCAGCATAAAGGAACTTTGCGGAGTGACTGATAATATCCTTGCAGATTTGCAGAATATAAAGACCCGTTTTTCAAGCCTACAGGACCTCACTAATCACAATTTGCAAGTGTTTGGACAGACTGCCCAGGATTTGCGAGCCAGGATTGAGGTTCTAGAAGAGCGAGTCCAGGCTCCTGCCGTAGCCCCGAGTTCTGGGATTCCCAAGTTGCCCCCTTTTCGTTTTGGCGGTGAACGTGAGAAATTCAGGGGATTTATTAATCAATGCAATCTTTTTTTTTCTGCACATGCTTCACAATTTCCCACTGAACGATCTAAGGTGCTTACTATAATTATGTTGCTTACCAACAAGGCTTTGATGTGGGCAAACCCTCTGATTGAGACTGAGGATGATTGTTTGAATCACCTTGATGCTTTTATTTCAGCCATGGGGCAGGTGTTTGATGACCCAATCGAGGTGCAACAGCTGAAGCAGCCATGTTAGCTTTGCGCCAAGGTAAGCACTCGGTAGCTGAATATGCCTTGGATTTCAGGAGATGGGCCCTTGATACCACCTGGGACAGTTCCGCCAAAAAATCTATTTTTCGAAAGGGGTTATCTCCACTGATTAAGGATGAACTTGCTCGTGCCGACCCTCCCACTGCGTTAGGTGACTTTATTAACTACTGCATCCGTATTGATACTCGTCTGACTGAACGCAGGCAAGAGAGATGGTTCGAAAGCAATCGCACTAACCTTTTCCTACCTTCCTCTCCAGCTAAGGAACCTTTGAGTAGGATTACACGGGAACCTGAACCTGAACCCATGCAGGTAGACTCTTTACAACGACGGGTTAGTGATGCACGCAAGGAACATCGTTTTAAGGAGAATCTATGTTTCTATTGTGGTAAGTCAGGGCACTTCATTATAAACTGCCCCAGCCGTTCTCGTAAGACTACTGCAGCACTCATTCATTGTGAGTGTTGCGAGAGGGGATCTGTCAGGTCCGAGCCTCAGGCTCCAGAGAGATCTGCAGCAACAGATCTTGATTTCTCGGACTTAAACTCCGTTACCTCTGAGGACGTTGACTGTGTAAACGCTGCCATTTTTCAAGTTTCCTCAGCGGTGTCCCAGCTGAGTTGTAAGAAAAACAATTCTCATTGCTTTCTTTCCATCAAACTCTGGGTTGACTCAGCTTGGGTGTCTAGCTCTGCTATGATCGACTCAGGGGCAAGTGGAAATTTTATGGATGTCTCCTTTGCTCTGAAACAGGGGATACGTTCAGTGAAGAAGGCTACTCCAGTACAGATGGAAACTGTGGATGGCTCCCTGCTGACCTCTGGACCAGTGGATCAGGAAACAGAGCCTTTGAGGGTTCTTATGGGTAAAGATCATCAAGAGAAACTGTCCTTTATGCTTATCTCTTCTCCCCACTTTCCCATTATTCTAGGGCTACCATGGCTGCAGGCTCAGAATCCTACCATTAACTGGGAGACCAAGGAATTACACTTTCCAGAGAAACAGATGAGTCCAAAAGTTTCAGCTTGCTCTGTTCCTAAAGGAACCATGTCAGTCCCTGAACTACCAGCTGTATACCAGGATTATGTGGATTTATGTGACAAGAAGAACGCTGACCAGCTTCCTCCTCACCGTCCATATGATTGTCCAATTGAATTATTGCCTGGAGCAGAGATACCTTTTGGTAAGATCTACCCCCTGGCGGGGCCCGAGCTAAAGGCTTTAAAGGATTACATAGACGAAAATCTAGCCAAGGGCTTCATACGCCCCTCTTCATCTCCTGCAGGTGCACCCATCTTCTTTGTAAAGAAGAAAGATGGATCTCTGAGACCATGCGTAGACTATAGGGAACTCAATAAGGTTACTATTAGAAACCGTTATCCATTGCCTTTAATCCCTGAGTTATTGGAGAGAGTGCGACATGCCAAAATTTTCTCTAAACTAGATCTTCGTGGGGCCTATAACTTAGTCCGTATTAGACCTGGGGATGAATGGAAGACTGCATTCAGGTCACGCTATGGACACTTTGAATATCTAGTTATGCCTTTTGGTCTGAGTACCGCCCCAGCCACTTTCCAACACTTGGTGAATGACATCTTCAGGGATCTCCTAGATACATTCGTGGTAATTTATTTGGATGATATTCTAATTTTTTCTAACTCCACAGAGGAACATCATGGACATGTGAGAATGGTCTTGGAACGTCTAAGACAAAATCATCTTTACATCAAACTTGAAAAGTGTGAATTCCATAGGACCGAAATTCAATTTCTGGGGTATGTACTGTCTACAGAAGGAATTAGTATGGATGGAAGCAAAACCCAAGCCATCAAGGATTGGCCAAGTCCTAGAAATGTGAAGGAGGTACAGCGCTTCATCGGGTTTGCCAACTTCTATAGACGTTTCATTAGAAATTTCTCTGAGGTAGTGTCACCTATCACCCAACTTACCCGGAAAGAGTCTAGGTTCTCCTGGACTCCCCAAGCCCAGGAAGCATTTTCCCGTCTAAAAGATAAATTTACCACTGCACCTATCCTAGTACATCCCAACCCCGAGCTTGCCTTCATAATAGAGGTGGATGCTTCAGACTGTGCCGTTGGAGCTATACTCTCTCAGAGAACAGGTGAGAAGAATGTCTTGCATCCCTGTGCCTTCTTTTCCCAGCAGTTGTCTTCGGCTGAGAGGAACTACGATGTGGGCAATAGAGAGTTCTTGGCCATTATTGCCGCCTTCAAAGAATGGAGACACCTTCTTCAGGGAGCTGCACAGAAAATAGTCGTCCTGACAGACCATCGTAACCTTGAGTTTATCAGGTCGGCTAAGTGCCTGACTCCTCGCCAGGCTCGCTGGAATCTTTTCTTAAACCAATTTAATTTTATCATTTCTTATAGACCAGGATCGCGCAATGGAAAGGCTGATGCACTCTCTAGGATTTACTCAGCAGAGACACGTCCAATTACTCCTCCTAAGACTATTCTTCCTGACTCTAGATTCCTAGGAGTAATTCATAATCAAGACCTACTTAAGGACATCAAGGAAGCATACCATGCGGATTCCTTTTTGGCACAACCCCCAAGGGACGTAAGTCTTGTCTTTAAGAATGGTGTGTGGATTCAGGGACAACGCCTGTATATTCCTGAAACAGTCAGATTGAGAGTATTGCAACTCATTCACGATTCCAAGATAGCTGGGCATAGAGGAATTCTAAAGACACAGGAATTTCTCTCTTGTTTCTTTTGGTGGCCCACTTGCAGGAAGGATGTTTTAAACTATGTCACTTCATGTGAAGTCTGTGCAAGATGCAAAACACCTCGCTCCTCACCAACTGGTCTGTTACAGCCTCTTCCCACCCCGTCCCGCCCGTGGGGATCCATTTCTATGGACTTCATTGTGGAGTTACCAACCTCTCAAGGGAAGAAAACCATTCTAGTGGTGGTTGACCGTCTAACAAAGGCAGCTCATTTTATCCCTTGTGTCGGCTTACCCACTGCAAAACAGACATCAGATTTGATGATTAAAGATGTGTTTCGCTTACATGGAGTACCGGATGAGGTTATTTCGGATCGAGGGGTGCAATTCACTTCTAGGTTTTGGCAAAATTTCTGTGCAGCATTGGACATTAAAGTAAACCTTTCTTCTGCTTTTCATCGCCAGACTAATGGACAGACCGAACGAACCAATCAAACCCTGGAGCAGTATCTCCGCTGCTTTATCTGCCACCTACAGGATGATTGGGTGGATCTACTTCCATTAGCTGAGTTCTCGTATAACAACTCTCAGAGTGCCTCCACTAAGCAGTCTCCTTTTTACTCTAATCTAGGTTATCATCCTAACATTCTACCACGATTTCCCATAGAAACGCCTTTACCAGCAGTGGCTGAAAGAATCACGTCTTTACAGAAGAATATGGATCTTCTAAAGGAGAATCTGGAATCGGCTCAGGAAAGGTACAAGAAAGCAGCAGATAAATTTCGTAAACCTGCACCAGCTTTCAATGTAGGAGACTTGGTCTGGCTGTCAACCAGAAATCTTAAGTTAAGGATTCCATCGTCTAAGTTGGGACATAAGTACATTGGACCCTATAAAATCAGTAAAATTATAAGTGCCGTTGCTTGTCGTCTTCAACTGCCCAGAACTATGAGAATTCACCCTGTCTTTCATGTATCCCTACTAAAGGCTGCGACACCCAATACGTTTCCTGGACGTTCTTCTCCTTGCCCTGACCCAGTGCTGGTCGATGGTCAGGAAGAATTTGTGGTGGAAAGGATTTTAGATTCCAGGTTGTATAGAGATCAGTTACAATATATGATTAAATGGCAGGGCTACCCAGTGGAGGACAACTCATGGGAACCAGTCAATAACGTTAATGCTCCTCGCTTGCTCCGTCAGTTTCATCAGAGGTACCCACACAAGCCTGGCCTGAGGTCATCCGGAGGTTGTCCCTAAGGGGGGAGTAATGTAAGGTTCTGTGTACATGTTCCTGAAACTCAGTTTGTTCGTCAGCCATTTTACTTTCTGTCTTGCTGCAGCTATCTTGCCCTCAGTCAAAATGGAGTTTCCAGCTTGCATGTTCCCGCCCTGATTCTCTCCTTTTGCTTCTTAAGCAGCCACAGCTGAGCAATCAGTGCTTCAGAATCTAGCCTGCAGTGAACCTGTGACCTGACTCCTAAAGCCTTGGACCTTGTACTCCAGCTATTCCTACTGAGGAACTCTGAAGCACTTGTGGACTCTGAACCCTGCTCTTTGAAAGACCCACGTTTGCATGGACTTACGGTAACAGAGAAGAAGATCCTGAACCTGTTGTGGAGAGTGATTGCTGAGCTTAGATTACTCTGGCCTGCTGTGTCTCCTGCTTCTGTGTCTGCAAACTGTGTGACTATTTTTGCCAACTTGTATGAAGTAATACAAGACTTTCTATATCAAACCTGTGTCTTATGTATTTTCATCGCACCCAAGCACAAGACGCTATATGAACTGTACTACATACATTACACTCCCTGTCTCGCACAAATGAGCTAGACTCCACTGTCGGGGTTCTCTTTGACGCCGCCATTTCTTCATGGACCTGTCTAATCTCTTTCTTCAGGTCTTCTACCCACTGAGGGGCAGGGTCTGTGGCAGTTACCACTCTGCTCCGTACCTTCCCCATTGGCACTACCACCCCCTGCTCTCACACTCTCGACCTCAGAGAAGGTCATATCTGGCTTTACCCGTATGCACTCTCACAGGGCCTGTTTCATCAGCACATCTCACAAGCCCGTCACCAGTTGATCTCACAGCACAACATCAATCGACCCTACACCTACACCGTCCTTTCAAATGATGGCAGTATGGAGCTCCTGCAGGGCATTCATAAACTGCATCACTGTCTCCCCCTCTCTTTGTACCTGGTGAAACAGTTGCTTGCGCAGTTCCCCTACGTCAGTGGGGTCTTCATGCGTCTCTTCAAGGACGCGTAGAACTTTGTCCAGGGTGTCCCTTGCCCTGGGGGACCTAAGCATAACAGAGTCCCGAGCCTCCAACTCCAGGGCCATCACTGCAATCTCTGCCTCCAGGGCCCGCATCATGGGGTCCAAACGCATCAGCTCCCGGATGCGCTCCGTCCAACTCCACAACATCACATTGTTCCCAGAAAACTTTGCCAAATTATTTAACATGGCTCCCAAGGAAAGGCTAGACCTGGGGCCTCCCCAACTGCTTGGTATGCCCCTTCCGTGCCGTCGTGTGCTGACTACACCAAAATGTAATATGTAGTAACCGAGCAGGAGCTGAGAATGCCACCATGGACCAGAGACAGACCGAAAGCTAAAGGGTTTATTTACAGGGGAAAGTATCTTCTCGCAAGGAGATGCAGTGGGAGTTAAACTGTTAGGGTAAATGAATACTTAAGCTAGGCAACATTAACATACAGTTCAACCAAACAACAGAAGAAGAAAAGGGGTATTCTGGCAACTTATCAGTCCGATGAAACCTTGATTGAAGGGGCCGTCGTCTCCAATGCAGGCACCGTCAACAGTGGCACTTGTGGTCTCCAAAGTCTCTCTCACCTCTCTTTGGAAAAAAAAAATGGGAAAACTCTGGGGTTGAAGCAGGAGACAAGGGGAACGCTGAGTAACTGAGTATCCCCTGCTCCGAGTCTCTATGTGGCAGGCTAACAGTCTTTCCACAGAAATGATGCTGCGCACACTGAAAAGTTTCTCTGGCGCACTCTGGGGCTCCAGCCTCTCAACGGGGGAAAAAAAAGCCGCACGCACTGGTCACTGTCTCTGTACTTTCCTGAGGGAAGCCTCCTCCAGTCACCGGGGCTTCTGTGTTCACAGGTAGCACTCTCAATATCACGTCCTACTGCGTCAGTACTCTGGCCAGATGCAGCCTTTCCTCTCCGTGATGCACGCTGCTCTGCTTTCGCACCTTCCTAGCTTCCTGTCCACCGCCCCTGCACTTCCCCCACATCTCCTGATGGACACATGGTGCGGTTGGTCCAGGTCAATCAGTCTTCCCCCCGGCAACCCTGCTGCCCAACCATGTGGTTCCGGACACGGAGCAGGGGAGGTAACCCCCTTCTGTCTATTCTTGCTCTTCACACCCTTACATACTGAGCATTACCAAGTATGCTTGCTCATCACTACTCGCATCTACTGTTCATCCACAGTCCCTACAATCTGTAGCTCCGATTCTGAGTGTTTACCTTCCTTGCCATCTTTTCTGCCTCATCAGCTCATCAGTGACATCAACAGGGTGATTAGGTGACCTCATGATATTGCTGTACGTCACTTTGTGGAAGACACATTGAATGTAGAAAAATGGAAATCAGCGTTCTACTAGTTCCCTGGACCAGATGTCAGTTTAACAACTGGTCTAGAGAGCCAGCCGAATCCCTCTCATGTCAATTTATCTTGGGGGGTCTGTTGAGTTATGTTTGTGTTTTTTTTCCCACAAACTTGCATTAGATGTGAAAAATCCACTGGTAAAAGCAGCACATGAGCTTTCGGTGTATTTCCACAGTGTAATCACATGTAATCCGCACATGACTATATCAATAAAGTTTTGTCAAAGCCACATACCAGTACGCATCAAAAACAAAACAACTTTGTTTAACACATGACATATCAAGAAGAGACAAAAAATACAGTGACAAAAAAAAGGATAAAAACGCATGTAAAAAAATGCACTTGAAAAAACACAAGTTACTAAATTTACTTAATAGGTGTATTTGTGCTGAAAATCTGCAAACATCAAAAACAGACAATTAGTTCATCGTGGGAAAGTAGCCTAAATGTACCTTTATATCCCCTCCCACTACTCTCATTTTCAATGGCATGGCTATCTGCTCATAGAACATTGCATGCTTCACTATTGATCACTGGTGATACATAATAAGCTCTGTTCTCACTAATACTTCACTGTCATTTCTGTGTTTTTTTGCATTCAATTCCATCTCACAGATAATTTTGCTTCCTCTTTCATAACATATTCAGGACTTGGCACATTTCCATCCTTACTGTGTGCCAGCTAATTAATACAGATCCTGTTTGGCTGATGAAGTAAAAACTTTTTTCCTGCTTATAACCTTTTTTTCTAGTGACAATCTGTTTTATTCCTTGAAATATCAATTACAGCATTTTCATTCTAATTTTCTTTATTTTCCAGCTAATATCATGAATCACATGGTTTCTTGTAGACATAAATTTCCCAGTTTGTGACAATATTTTTAGTTTTTGTACCATATAACTTTTTAGGGTTTGTGCACTTGGTCGTATTCTTTCTACTTTATTGCTCTAGCTGCAATAATAATATAACCTATATTTTGTCTCCTTTTGGATGATTTTATTCAACTCGCTGTCAACTACACTTCTGATTTCTTTATGCCTCTTATAGACATTCTGGCTCCCTGCATCATGGTCTATGTTTATATTTTCAGAAATGTAACTATTTGGGCAAAATTGTTGCCAAAGCCATTGTAAAGTTATTATGATTGCTACAAGATTGCAATTTTGTAAATATGATGCTTTGCAATTTACATTGTGATAAAGAAGCAATGGATGCAGTCTGTAAAAGAGAGATGTGCAAGTGACCAGTCTGTGTGAATGAGGGGCAGCTTGTTTAGGTTGACTCCTATGCCCGATCCTAAAGAGAAAATCATATTTACTGCATTCCACACCCATGAGCATAGAGGGCAATGAATATTCATTTCTCTTCAATGGCATCCTGGTATGATTGGCCCCCATCCCGATCCTGGTATGATTATTCCTATCCTTTCCTTATCCTGGCATGACTAGCCCACCCCCATCCTAGCATGCATGGCCCCATCAGAAAACATTAAAAAAAAAAACATTACACTTACCTTCCCTACGTGCCCTCGCAGCGTCCTGCTCCAATGCCAGCAGAGAGCATTCAGTGCTCTCTAGCGAGCACAGTGTCAGCCGGAGCCTTCCTGCTGCTGCTGGCGGTCACATGTGCCGATACTTAAGAGAAATGAATATAATGCTTACAAGCATTAAGCAGCTGCTGGCATCGCAGCAGGATACTGCAAGGGAGCGCCTGGAAGGTAAGTGTAATGGTTTGTTGTTTTAATGTTTTCTGATGGGGCCATGCATACCAGGATGGGGTTGGGGCCAATCATACCAGGATAAGGATGACACCATGCATACCAGGACTGGGGTTGGGGGCCAATCATACCAGGGTATTGATGGGCTCCTGCATACAAGGATAGTGATGAGGACGATCATTCCTGCCAGGATAGGGATGAGGGGGACCAATACTGGCAGGATAGTGATGAGAGGGATCATTCCTACCAGGATAAGGATAAGGGGGCATGCATACCAGTCTAGGGATGAGGAGGCATGCATAATAGGATTAGTATGAGGGAGCCATGCATACACAGTAGGGATGAGGGAGGGCATGCATACCAGGATAAGGATGAGGGGGCCATGTGTATCAGGATGGGGATAAGGGGACCATATATACCAGGATAGGGATATTAAGTACAGAACAGACCACATTTTTTGCTTCAATTTTTTACCAATTTCCTCTTCTAAAACCTTGGTGCGTCATATGGTCCGGTGCGTCTTATAGTCCGAAAAATATGGTGTTTAATCCCTTGCTGATTTTTTAAGTTTACCCACTGACAGACATGAACAGTCTATAATTTTAAGGGTGAGTTAATTTTAACATTGAGAGATAAAATATCAAAAATAAAATCCAGAAAATCACATTGTATAACTTATATAAATTTATTTGCATTTTGCAATGAGAAATATGTATTTGATCCCCTACCAACCATTAAGAGTTCTGGCTCCTACAGACCAGTTAGATGCTCCTAATCAATTCATTACCTGAATTAAAAACAGCTGTCTTACATAGTCACTTTATAAAAGACTCCTGTCCACAGACTCAATTAATCAGTCAGACTCTAACCTCTACAATATGGGCAAGACCAAACCGTTTTATAAGGATGTCAGTGACAAGATCATAGACCTGCACAAAGCTGGAATGGGCTACAAAAGCATAAATAAGACACTGGGTGAGAAGGAGACAACTGTTGGTCCAATAGTAAGAAAATGGAAGAAATACAATATGACTGTCAGTCAACATCGATCTGGGGCACCATGCAAATCTCACCTCTTGGGGTATCATTGATCATGAAAAAGGTGAGAGATCAGCCTAAAACTACATGGGGGAACTTGTTAATGATCTCAAGGCAGCTGGGATCACAGTCACCAAGAGAAGCATTGGTAACACATTATGCCGTAAAGGTTTAAAATCCTGCAGCGCCCGCAAAGTCCCCCTGCTCAAAGAAAGCACATGTGCAGGCCCATCTGTAGTTTGCCAATAAACACAGGATGATTCTGTGAGTGATTGGGAGAAGGTGCTGTGGTCAGATGAGATAAAAATTGAGCTCTTTGGCATTAACTCAACTCGCAGTGTTTGGAGGAAGAGAAATGCTGCCTATGACCCAAAGAACACTGTCCCCACCGTCAAGCATGGAGGTGGAATTATATTTTGAGGGTGTTTCTCTGCTAAGGGCACAGGACTACTTCACCATATCAATGGGAGAATGGATGGAGCCATGGACCATAAAATCCTGAGTGACAACCTCCTTCCCTCCGCCAGGAAATTAAAAATGGGTCATGGCTGGGTTTGCTAGCAAGACAATGACCGAAAACATACAGCCAAAGCTACAAAGGAGTGGCTCAAAAGGAAGCACATTAAAGTCATGGAGTGGCCTAGCCAGTCTCCAGACCTTATTCTCATAGAAGACTTATGGAGGGAGTTGAAGCTCCGAGTTGCCAAGTGACAGCCTCAAAATCTTAATGAATTAGAGATGATCTGCAAAGAGGAATGGGCCAAAATTCCTTCTGACATATGCGCAAACTTCATCATCAACTTCAAAAAACATTTACCTGCTGTGCTTGCCAACAAGTGTTTTGCCACCAAGTATTAAGTCTTGTTTGCCAATGGGATCAAATACTTATTTCTCACTGCAAAATGCAAATAAATTTATATAATTTATACAATATGATTTTCTGGATTTTATTTTTGATATTCTATCTTTCAATGTTAAAATGAACCTACCCTTAAAATTATAGACTGTCCATGTCTTTGTCAATGGGCAAACTTACAATATCAGCAAGGGATCAAATACTTATTTCCCCCTCTGTACCTTAGAAGATGACAGTGGTTACTTGATTAATTGATTCAAGGACTTTACAAAAGACCAGGGGGCATTCTTTGATGTATGGAAATGGCAAATTGTACTGTACATCTGTGTAGGAAAGTATTCTTTACAGCTAGAACACTAAGACTGTGGAATGCCCTAATGCAAGTGGTAGAGCAGATAATATTCCAGCATTTTAAAAGGCGCTGGATAATTATCTAATACCAAAGGGTATGGAGGACTACAATTATTGTAGCATTTAACAATGGTTAAATGTAGCAAATGTTAACATTACAAATAAAGAAAGTTTAACAAATTTGCCAACATTTGATTCAACCAGCCAAGAAGTTACTGAAGAACGCTGGCAAACTAGAGACTCAAGGACAGGAACAGGTAGCAGACAAAACTCCAGAGTCACAAGAAAGTCAAAATACCATGTAAACAGCAGGCAGCTAGGAGATGTCCTGAAAACCTCCGGATATGCAGCATGGGTCCTAGAAGACCAAGAACAGGTAGCAGACAGAATTCTGGAGTAACTACAAACTTTGAAAACTATTGAAGCTGCAGACAGATAGAATTCCTCCACTGACAGGTAGCAAAATTACTGGAAACCGCACACAACAGGTGAAGTTCTGAATACCACTGACAGATAGCACAGTTAGGCCGGTCGTCACACTGGCGACAGAATCGGACGACTGCAATACGATGAAATATCGCATTGCAGTCTGCCCTATGTTAATCTATGGAGCAGCTCCCAGTATCAGATTTTTTGTGGTCCGTTTTAAACGTCCGAGTGCAATCGCAGCATGCTGCGATTGTCACCGATTGTGGGTCGACTATCGCCAATGCAAGTCTATGGGAGCGATGAAAAATCGGATTACAAACGGACCGCATGTGTGACTTGTGATTAAATCGCATCGGTGTCCTTTAGAAAAGCCGGCAGTAGTATAGGAACTGGACAACTCATCAAACTCAAATCTGACAGGTCGACACGCCCCCTATCATTTAATCCGTCTCCCTGTCAGATTGATCCAGGTCGTCATGCCCCTGACTGAACTTTGCTCAGGCTGAGAAATCTGAGCTGCTGGATTTGTGAATTTCAATCAAAGTGATTTATTTGTCTCTATTGATATTTTATCCACTGGATTAGATTAGTCTGTGGAGTTTTACTGTATTAAAGGGTAGTTTTAACTCCATCCGTAGATGTAAAGCTATTTTCTAGCAGAGAGTGCCCTGACATGAACTGTAAAGGGTTTGTATTAGAAGCACCCAGTAAATGTCTGTATTAGAATCCATCAGTAAATGTATGTAAAGCTCATTTCTAGCAGGCTTGTATAAATGTCCCCCAGTAAATGTGTAAAAGTTTGGAACTGATATGCCTGAATGTAAAGGTGATTTCTAACACTCTCTGTTAGAGATGGCTAACTTATTACTAAGCTGTGTATCTAAGGCTTGGGTTGTATTGAGAGGAGCATATTTTTCTATTTACTAACTAACATTGTACATAGATTTTTAAGGAGCCAGTAAATGTATAAGGAGTTCTAGTTAAATAATAAGGATTTTTAGTGAATTAAAGAGTGAATCTTGATCTTTTTTGTGGAGAGAAACTTTTAAGGAGTCAGTAAATGTCTGTATTAGAATCCATCAGTAAATGTATGTAAAGCTCATTTCTAGCAGGCTTGTATAAATGTCCCCCAGTAAATGTGTAAAAGTTTGGAACTGATATGCCTGTATGTAAAGGTGATTTCTAACACTCTCTGTTAGAGATGGCTAACTTATTACTAAGCTGTGTATCTAAGGCTTGGGTTGTATTGAGAGGAGCATATTTTTCTATTTACTAACTAACATTGTACATAGATATACATCTTTACTGGCACATAGAAATGTAGTACAACAGTGTTGACATGAATTGTCAGAATGAGTGAAGGTCGTTGCTACGGTAATTCAGGCAAACAGTAAATAGTAATGCATTGTGTATAGTCAGTGGGATCTTTTAAAACCAACACATTTATGTGTGTTCTTCTTGAAGTTACAGCTCAAAGACATTTCAATCATTGACTTAATTGTGACATGCTAGACTGAAATTGAAATAAATTCAAAAAGGAAGCTTTTGCAGTATAAAATACAAATTTTATTAAGGTCTAAAATACATTATCATGGATAAAAATCCAAAAAGAGTAGGATATACAGCATGCAGAAAAAATAACCAATGTGTTGACATGAATTTACAGCTCAAAGACATATACATTATCATGAATAAAAATCCAAAAGAGTGGGATATACAGCATGCAGAAAAATAGCCAAATGCAGACAGGTATGAACTACATTCAAATCAATATATAATAGTGCACATCTCCATATCTTATATGTTATAACGATAATAGCAGTCTATGTAACTCACAATATCCCCAATAGGCAGACATATATGCACTATATATAGGATTATAAGTATCTCAATGAAGCATGTATATCAATAAAGTAACTTCCCCATCACAGATGCTAATATAATGATGTTAGCATGCAAGTGCAGGGCTCACAATACATACTGTGCGTGCATATGAAGTCAATTAGCACATCCATATGAGGAGCTATATTAAAAAGCAGTTGTGTATAGTTGGCCAATCAAATATTAGTTATGCGTTAGCTATCAGTGTCAACCATAGCAGCTCTCATGATGCTAGCTAATCACAGATGCTAATATAATGATGTTAGCATGCAAGTGCAGGGCTCACAATACATACTGTGCGTGCATATGAAGTCAATTAGCACATCCATATGAGGAGCTATATTAAAAAAGCAGTTGTGTATAGTTGGCCAATCAAATATTAGTTATGCGTTCACTACCACTGTCAACCATAGCAGCTCTCATGATGCTAGCTATTCTGATCAGCTTATCATATCAACCATGAAGCCTCTTTTAACCCCTTCACAATAATGTACAGAGGGGTTTTTATGTTTTAATACTGATAGACATATTGTGAACGGACATATAGGGTCCATGTGAGATACCATATTTTTCAAATATTAGTTAAGCGTATATTTCAACATTTTGCTCCTTCACAGATTTATTTTACATTATTTTTTTTATTTTGCTTAAGGATCGTGTACAGAGGAGTTTTTATGTTTTAATACTGATAGACATATTGTGAACGGACATATAGGGTCCATGTGAGACATGTCTGGACAAGTCCGGGCATGTCTGGGCATGCCTGGACAAGTCCTGGTCACGGGACAGCCGTGGAAAAAACAATACTGAAATTCAAAAACTATGTTCTGGCCGTTAACACGCGCACAGTCATCTAGAAAATATTGAGCGAGTTGCTTCACAAACCCTCTCAAGGCATGTTGAATGTTAACGTTCCCGCTATGAGCTACACACATGACCAGCTGTATAGCCTGGGATGCGTAGCGTTCTTGCAGCGCAAGCCTATTTTTAAAGACGCTAAGACCACCAGATATAAAAGACAGGCATGTTGAGACGTGTCCCGGCCTATTTTGGTACATACCCACTCCTATGCAGCGATATTGAGTACCGTTCAACAAAAAATCAGGTACAAACTTTTTAACATACCTGTGTTTCGGACCCTCAGACCATGCCAGAAGCACTCTGTGCCATGTACTCTAACTCATAATATTCGATTTTGATCAGCATTCAACAAAAAATTGGGTGCTAACTTTTTACCATACCTGTGTTTCTATAACGAATACACGGACCCCTACAGCGCAGCCCAATAGTGTAGTTTAATGTAGGGGGCAAACAGATTATCGCTGGTGCTTGGAAAATACCACATTTCATAGATGGTGCTGATCCGCTGAATCATTTTTAAACATTTCACGCCACTCATGCACCCACAGCACACTTATGCTGTACCAGCACCGCTGCAGCTAGCGCTTTTTAGCTAAAAAAGACCCTTATTTGCATCATTTTCATTATAGTACGACTGGTACATACCCACTCCTATGCAACGATACTGAGTAGCGTTCAACAAAAATCAGGTACAAACTTTTTAACATACCTGTGTTTCGGACGCTCATGCCATACCAGAAGCACTCTGTGCCATGTACCATAGCCCATAATAATCGATCTTGATCAGTATTCAACAAAAAATTGGGTGCAAACTTTTTTAGCATAGCTGTGTTTCTGACTCCCATGTCGTACCAGAAAGACCTATTTTGGCACAGGCCTACACCTATGCAGCGGTTTTGACCACTACTCAACAAAAATGGCTACAAACTTTTTAACATATCTGTGTTTCGGACTATCATGTCATAGCAGAAGCACCCTATGCCATGTACTCTAGACCATAATATTCGTTTTTGATCACCATTCAACAAAAAATTGCGGCATGTTGAGACGTGTCCCGGCCTATTTTGGCACATGACAAATGTTTCTGACTCTCATGTCATACCAGAAGAACCCTGTGCCATGTACTCTAGACCATAATATTCCACATCGGGTATGGGAACTACATAGCTTTGTTTTCTCAGGTATTTAAAAAAGTGTGGAAAACTGAAAATCCCGCGACCTGTGGTAATTTAGTGAGAACCATATAGACAAATCGGGTATCGTCACACACGAGACCACGACACCTCGGGCTATCACATTTACCATTAGTTTTCAAAAATCAGCTCCTTAACAATAAAGTAAGAATCGTAGTGTCCTGCATTGTGGTCTATAAATGTATAGTTTGAAAATTTACCGTTGCTAAAGAACAGTAAAAAGTCGTGCGTACAACTATCAACCCCAAAACTCTCACCACTATCACAAACATCTATAAATGTATAGTTTGAAAATTTACAGTTGCTAAAGAACAGTAAAAAGTCGTGCGTACAACTATCAACCCCAAAACTCTCACCACTATCACAAACACTATTGCCTAGAGGCGCCCAGCGAGAATTTCCGTATGTGTGTATCAAGATGCTCCCTGCTATGACCGAATGTTTGCTCGTGGATGCTGGCATTTCCAGTGACATCATAGTTGTGTAAATGCGCAGGGGCACGTGTATCGATCCCCTAGGGTGTAATGCGTGATCATTTTAATTATTTTTCAATTCATAACCACACGTTCTCAGGCAGACAGGTTTATTTCACAGAAGTTGACTGTACAGTTGCATAATCTTTGTTTAAAATCATACATTTGCATAATTTTGTTTAAAATCGCACAGCTCTGCAATAATGTCGGGTGTTGGACATGCACTTATCAGTCTTTCATACGTGTCGCAGAAAGATTTTAGTCTGTTCTGCGAGAGTTTATTATGCATGTACTGTGCAGACATGTCAAGAAACATTTTGGTGTGTTCACCAGTCCATACGGGTGTTGGTGTGTAAGGCGATCGACCATCATCCTTCTGCTTCTTACTTACACGCCGGCGCGATACCGCGCGTTTCTTTGGTGCTAATGCATCGGCTGAATTGGCAGCTGCTGCTTCCGCGTTGCTATTTGCAGATTCTGTAGCTTGACACAGACGTATATTCTTAAGCCGACTACTCTCAGCATTCCCGGGTGCTCGGTTGGCGCGTCGTTTTCTTCACGATCTGCGACACACCCGTGTGAAAGAGGCTCCGTTCTCACCTCCGTTCTGTTCTCAAATCCATAATTGCGCTGCTGCAAAACTCGCGAATGACGATCCTCCGTAACTAAAGAAAAGATACGTGGTGTAGTTAACCGCTAAGTGGGGGAGATATAGGAAGAGCTACATGAGCCACTTTACTCTGATTCAACGCGATATTTGTAAAGCTACTAGCACCGATTATCTGTGAAACCGATGCATGATTGTTTGTATAAGTACACTATAGAGCGGCCTAGACATATATACTTACAAGTATGCCCCGGGTGCTGGTCTACAGAGAATGCTGAATTAACAGACATCTCGCTGCTGGGGCGCCGCCGTATGGGGCTGTTTTCTCCCTCAAACTGCAACCTCACGGGCGATACTTTAGCAGCTGTAAATAAAATATAGCATACATGAATGCGCACAACACATTCACAAAGCTAACTTGACACACGTAAATAAAATATATCTACTAGTTACCGCAGAAATTTTTATCTGCGTGTATAAGTACACTATAGAGATGCGTAGACATATATGCTTACAAGTATGAGACGTGTAGTGTAGTTCAGAGATTGGTGAATTAAACGGTGTGGAGGTGCTCGGGCGTTTTCGTATGGGTGTGTTTTCTTTTTCAAGCTGCAGCCTCCTGCTCGTTAGTTTAACATCTGTAAATAAAATATAACTATTACTCGCCACAGAAATGATATCTACGCGGGCCACACGCACAAAGCTAAATTCGCAAAGCTATCGTAACGCGCGTAAATAAAATATATCCACTAGTTATCGGTGGGGTCACAGGGTACAGAGGATACAAACACACATATCACCCGGGTTTCAAGGACCCGCTACCTTTTCTATTCCAGAGCCGTGTGCTTAGCGAATCACCCCATCTTTTAGGAGCGTTGGGAGGATTATAGTCCAGTTCGACGAACTCGACATCTGAATCCTGGGGATCCTCCACGATCTCAACATCGGAATCGCGATGCTCGAGCGGCTCAGTCGCCACAGGGTTTCCAACCGCCCAGTCCGCTACAGCTGTATCTGTATGAGAAAATGTTTATATTATTAAAACATGTCTAGCTAACGACCCAGTCAGCTAAAATAAAATTAACTGTATGGATTTTAGCGGCAGTCTATATTAATTATTAATATTAATAGTAGGCGTTATAAATTTACAGCTACCACGTTTACACGTCTAGATACATAGGTTTAAAACATATGATATAGCTATAGGTTTCTTGCCTGTGACAGACTGGTGAGAGCTTGAAGCTCGTCGCCCGCTAGCAGAGTTGCCTTCCTCTAACAGGTTCTGCGTAATGAACCGGTTCTCGTAGGAGTAGTCTGAATGGACTCCCTCTTCTTAAATAAGAATGAAATATATCGTTTATATATACAAAGCGCAGACTCAGACAGCCCGACACAATACGACGTACACTATATACGGTGTAAAATTTACCCGATTGTTCTGGTGAAAGCAAAGCAGAATATTGAACGCGAGAATATCTGGACTCCATCTTGAATAAAAAGGGTCCTCTATTAAATTAAAGCAAATAAAGATCAAGTATGAAAACACGACTAAGCTGTTCATGCAAATACTACACAAACTTAAATATAATTGAAACAAACGTGGATATTCACGAGACATAAAAATATGCACTTTAGCTCTAAAGATCAAGTATGAAAACACAACTAAGCTGTTCATGCAAATACTACACAAACTTAAATATAATTGAAACAAACGTGGATATTCACGAGACATAAAAATACGCACTTTAGCTCTAAAGATCAACTATGAAAACACGCTTAACCTATTCATGCAAATACTACACAAACTTAAATATAATTGAAACAAAAGACATAAAAATACGCACTTTAGCTCTAAAGACCAACTATGAAAACAAGGGTAACCTATTCATGCAAATAAACACTTAAACTATACTAACTTAATATAATTGAAACGAAATCCGTAAAAATACTCACTATAGTCCTGTTCAGATCGGAGTTGTGGTCTGTGAGTTGTGAACAAGTGCGAACTGTATTGCTTGTGAGCTACCCGTATTTATTAGGGCTAGCAGAGAGAACACGCCCTCTGTCACTGCCCCCATGCTAAGGGCAGAAAAAAACATCCCATTCATGTTTTACAGAGGGATCATGGCGGCTAACCGCGTTGATGCAATATTGTAGAAGTAATATTTCACGACAGAACCCCCAAACATCATTACCCTGTATTAGCTTTGTGCGTGTGGCCCGCGTAGATATCATTTCTGTGGCGAGTAATAGTTATATTTTATTTACAGATGTTAAACTAACGAGCAGGAGGCTGCAGCTTGAAAAAGAAAACACACCCATACGAAAACGCCCGAGCACCTCCACACCGTTTAATTCACCAATCTTTGAACTACACTACACGTCTCATACTTGTAAGCATATATGTCTACGCATCTCTATAGTGTACTTATACACGCAGATAAAAATTTCTGCGGTAACTAGTAGATATATTTTATTTACGTGTGTCAAGTTAGCTTTGTGAATGTGTTGTGCGCATTCATGTATGCTATATTTTATTTACAGCTGCTAAAGTATCGCCCGTGAGGTTGCAGTTTGAGGGAGAAAACAGCCCCATACGGCGGCGCCCCAGCAGCGAGATGTCTGTTAATTCAGCATTCTCTGTAGACCAGCACCCGGGGCATACTTGTAAGTATATATGTCTAGGCCGCTCTATAGTGTACTTATACAAACAATCATGCATCGGTTTCACAGATAATCGGTGCTAGTAGCTTTACAAATATCACGTTGAATCAGAGTAAAGTGGCTCATGTAGCTCTTCCTATATCTCCCCCACTTAGCGGTTAACTACACCACGTATCTTTTCTTTAGTTACGGAGGATCGTCATTCGCGAGTTTTGCAGCAGCGCAATTATGGATTTGAGAACAGAACGGAGGTGAGAACGGAGCCTCTTTCACACGGGTGTGTCGCAGATCGTGAAGAAAACGACGCGCCAACCGAGCACCCCGGGAATGCTGAGAGTAGTAGGCTTAAGAATATACGTCTGTGTCAAGCTACAGAATCTGCAAATAGCAACGCGGAAGCAGCAGCTGCCAATTCAGCCGATGCATTAGCACCAAAGAAACGCGCGGTATCGCGCCGGCGTGTAAGTAAGAAGCAGAAGGATGATGGTCGATCGCCTTACACACCAACACCCGTATGGACTGGTGAACACACCAAAATGTTTCTTGACATGTCTGCACAGTACGTGCATAATAAACTCTCGCAGAACAGACTAAAATCTTTCTGCGACACGTATGAAAGACTGATAAGTGCATGTCCAACACCCGACATTATTGCAGAGCTGTGCGATTTTAAACAAAATTATGCAAATGTATGATTTTAAACAAAGATTATGCAACTGTACAGTCAACTTCTGTGAAATAAACCTGTCTGCCTGAGAACGTGTGGTTATGAATTGAAAAATAATTAAAATGATCACGCATTACACCCTAGGGGATCGATACACGTGCCCCTGCGCATTTACACAACTATGATGTCACTGGAAATGCCAGCATCCACGAGCAAACATTTGGTCATAGCAGGGAGCATCTTGATACACACATACGGAAATTCTCGCTGGGCGCCTCTAGGCAATAGTGTTTGTGATAGTGGTGAGAGTTTTGGGGTTGATAGTTGTACGCACGACTTTTTACTGTTCTTTAGCAACTGTAAATTTTCAAACTATACATTTATAGATGTTTGTGATAGTGGTGAGAGTTTTGGGGTTGATAGTTGTACGCACGACTTTTTACTGTTCTTTAGCAACGGTAAATTTTCAAACTATACATTTATAGACCACAATGCAGGACACTACGATTCTTACTTTATTGTTAAGGAGCTGATTTTTGAAAACTAATGGTAAATGTGATAGCCCGAGGTGTCGTGGTCTCGTGTGTGACGATACCCGATTTGTCTATATGGTTCTCACTAAATTACCACAGGTCGCGGGATTTTCAGTTTTCCACACTTTTTTAAATACCTGAGAAAACAAAGCTATGTAGTTCCCATACCCGATGTGGAATATTATGGTCTAGAGTACATGGCACAGGGTTCTTCTGGTATGACATGAGAGTCAGAAACATTTGTCATGTGCCAAAATAGGCCGGGACACGTCTCAACATGCCGCAATTTTTTGTTGAATGGTGATCAAAAACGAATATTATGGTCTAGAGTACATGGCATAGGGTGCTTCTGCTATGACATGATAGTCCGAAACACAGATATGTTAAAAAGTTTGTAGCCATTTTTGTTGAGTAGTGGTCAAAACCGCTGCATAGGTGTAGGCCTGTGCCAAAATAGGTCTTTCTGGTACGACATGGGAGTCAGAAACACAGCTATGCTAAAAAAAGTTTGCACCCAATTTTTTGTTGAATACTGATCAAGATCGATTATTATGGGCTATGGTACATGGCACAGAGTGCTTCTGGTATGGCATGAGCGTCCGAAACACAGGTATGTTAAAAAGTTTGTACCTGATTTTTGTTGAACGCTACTCAGTATCGTTGCATAGGAGTGGGTATGTACCAGTCGTACTATAATGAAAATGATGCAAATAAGGGTCTTTTTTAGCTAAAAAGCGCTAGCTGCAGCGGTGCTGGTACAGCATAAGTGTGCTGTGGGTGCATGAGTGGCGTGAAATGTTTAAAAATGATTCAGCGGATCAGCACCATCTATGAAATGTGGTATTTTCCAAGCACCAGCGATAATCTGTTTGCCCCTACATTAAACTACACTATTGGGCTGCGCTGTAGGGGTCCGTGTATTCGTTATAGAAACACAGGTATGGTAAAAAGTTAGCACCCAATTTTTTGTTGAATGCTGATCAAAATCGAATATTATGAGTTAGAGTACATGGCACAGAGTGCTTCTGGCATGGTCTGAGGGTCCGAAACACAGGTATGTTAAAAAGTTTGTACCTGATTTTTTGTTGAACGGTACTCAATATCGCTGCATAGGAGTGGGTATGTACCAAAATAGGCCGGGACACGTCTCAACATGCCTGTCTTTTATATCTGATGGTCTTAGCGTCTTTAAAAATAGGCTTGCGCTGCAAGAACGCTACGCATCCCAGGCTATACAGCTGGTCATGTGTGTAGCTCATAGCGGGAACGTTAACATTCAACATGCCTTGAGAGGGTTTGTGAAGCAACTCGCTCAATATTTTCTAGATGACTGTGCGCGTGTTAACGGCCAGAACATAGTTTTTGAATTTCAGTATTGTTTTTTCCACGGCTGTCCCGTGACCAGGACTTGTCCAGGCATGCCCAGACATGCCCGGACTTGTCCAGACATGTCTCACATGGACCCTATATGTCCGTTCACAATATGTCTATCAGTATTAAAACATAAAAACTCCTCTGTACACGATCCTTAAGCAAAATAAAAAAAATAATGTAAAATAAATCTGTGAAGGAGCAAAATGTTGAAATATACGCTTAACTAATATTTGAAAAATATGGTATCTCACATGGACCCTATATGTCCGTTCACAATATGTCTATCAGTATTAAAACATAAAAACCCCTCTGTACATTATTGTGAAGGGGTTAAAAGAGGCTTCATGGTTGATATGATAAGCTGATCAGAATAGCTAGCATCATGAGAGCTGCTATGGTTGACAGTGGTAGTGAACGCATAACTAATATTTGATTGGCCAACTATACACAACTGCTTTTTTAATATAGCTCCTCATATGGATGTGCTAATTGACTTCATATGCACGCACAGTATGTATTGTGAGCCCTGCACTTGCATGCTAACATCATTATATTAGCATCTGTGATTAGCTAGCATCATGAGAGCTGCTATGGTTGACACTGATAGCTAACGCATAACTAATATTTGATTGGCCAACTATACACAACTGCTTTTTAATATAGCTCCTCATATGGATGTGCTAATTGACTTCATATGCACGCACAGTATGTATTGTGAGCCCTGCACTTGCATGCTAACATCATTATATTAGCATCTGTGATGGGGAAGTTACTTTATTGATATACATGCTTCATTGAGATACTTATAATCCTATATATAGTGCATATATGTCTGCCTATTGGGGGATATTGTGAGTTACATAGACTGCTATTATTGTTATAACATATAAGATATGGAGATGTGCACTATTATATATTGATTTGAATGTAGTTCATACCTGTCTGCATTTGGCTATTTTTCTGCATGCTGTATATCCCACTCTTTTGGATTTTTATTCATGATAATGTATATGTCTTTGAGCTGTAAATTCATGTCAACACATTGGTTATTTTTTCTGCATGCTGTATATCCTACTCTTTTTGGATTTTTATCCATGATAATGTATTTTAGACCTTAATAAAATTTGTATTTTATACTGCAAAAGCTTCCTTTTTGAATTTATTTCAATTTCAGTCTAGCATGTCACAATTAAGTCAATGATTGAAATGTCTTTGAGCTGTAACTTCAAGAAGAACACACATAAATGTGTTGGTTTTAAAAGATCCCACTGACTATACACAATGCATTACTATTTACTGTTTGCCTGAATTACCGTAGCAACGACCTTCACTCATTCTGACAATTCATGTCAACACTGTTGTACTACATTTCTATGTGCCAGTAAAGATGTATATCTATGTACAATGTTAGTTAGTAAATAGAAAAATATGCTCCTCTCAATACAACCCAAGCCTTAGATACACAGCTTAGTAATAAGTTAGCCATCTCTAACAGAGAGTGTTAGAAATCACCTTTACATACAGGCATATCAGTTCCAAACTTTTACACATTTACTGGGGGACATTTATACAAGCCTGCTAGAAATGAGCTTTACATACATTTACTGATGGATTCTAATACAGACATTTACTGACTCCTTAAAAGTTTCTCTCCACAAAAAAGATCAAGATTCACTCTTTAATTCACTAAAAATCCTTATTATTTAACTAGAACTCCTTATACATTTACTGGCTCCTTAAAAATCTATGTACAATGTTAGTTAGTAAATAGAAAAATATGCTCCTCTCAATACAACCCAAGCCTTAGATACACAGCTTAGTAATAAGTTAGCCATCTCTAACAGAGAGTGTTAGAAATCACCTTTACATTCAGGCATATCAGTTCCAAACTTTTACACATTTACTGGGGGACATTTATACAAGCCTGCTAGAAATGAGCTTTACATACATTTACTGATGGATTCTAATACAGACATTTACTGGGTGCTTCTAATACAAACCCTTTACAGTTCATGTCAGGGCACTCTCTGCTAGAAAATAGCTTTACATCTACGGATGGAGTTAAAACTACCCTTTAATACAGTAAAACTCCACAGACTAATCTAATCCAGTGGATAAAATATCAATAGAGACAAATAAATCACTTTGATTGAAATTCACAAATCCAGCAGCTCAGATTTCTCAGCTGAGCAAAGTTCAGTCAGGGGGCATGACGACCTGGATCAATCTGACAGGGAGACGGATTAAATGATAGGGGGCGTGTCGACCTGTCAGATTTGAGTTTGATGAGTTGTCCAGTTCCTATACTACTGCCGGCAATTCATCCCAGGCTATACTGTAAAATCACACTGACAGCTTTAATAAAGAATAGAAAGAATAGATATACACACATAGAATACATACATATATATATATATGTCATTGTGACATATATATATATATATATACATATATTTATAGTTCTTACACTTCTACATACTGTAATAGCCGCTAATTCAATTGCCGGCTTTTGTGAAATCACAGAAGCCGACATGAAATGATACATTGTTTCCACACAGTTAACCATGTCATTTCCTGTATTTTGATATATGGTTTGAACTTACAATTACATAAGTGTATGTGTGCCAAATTTCAGACATGTAGGGGTTAATTAAAGGTGTAAATTCGTTGAAAAAAAATGTGTGGGCTCCCGCTGTATTTTCTCCACTAGACAGACAAAGCAAGCGAGTGGGGGCAGATAATAATAGCCTAGGGAGGGTACATTTTTTTTGTGCCCCCCCTGGATACTAACATCTGCCCCCAGACAACCCAGAAAGGGCAAATCTATAATTAGATTCGCCCTTTCTGGCACTTTGCCCATCTATTCCCATTGCCCTGTAGCGGTGGCGAATGGGTTAATAAGGGGTTACAGCCACCTTGCAATTGAAAGGTGACTGTAAGCCAGGTTAATAATTGAGAGCTGTCAATTAGACAACTATCAATTATTAATCCTATTGAAGTAAATAAAAAAACACAACACTTTAAGAATAAATAATTTTAATGAAATAACACATTTTTTTGACCATCTTTTATTTTACTCTTAATCCGTGCGAGGCCCTTGATCTCCTAAAATAAATATAAAATAATAAAACAACATTATTCTTACCTATCTGGCGATCTGTCACGTCCCACGATGTAATCCTTCACAAAGGGTTAACTAGCAATCAGCTAATCAGTGCAACTAATGCTGCGTGCTCAGCTGATAGCTCCTGAATGAATGAGCTTATCTCCTGCCGACAGGAGAGGATGTGATTAATGAATGAAGCTTAATTGATTGTGTCCCACTTTCACCTTAGGTCAGGTCACTCAAGTGAAAGTGGCAATAAATCAATTAAGCTCCATTCATTCATCTCTTCCTCTCCTTTCGCTAGTTGAGGAAGTTATTCATTCAGGAGGTTACAGCTCAGAGACTGCATTATTAGCTCTCTGCTTACTGTAACCTGTTAACCCTTTCTGATGGATTACACCGTGGGACCTGACTGTACATCGGATTGGTAAGAATAATTTTGCTTTTTTTATTTTATTTTTATTACAGGAAATGGTTTTAGCAGGAAAATAAAATATGGTCAAAAACTGTGTAATTATTTCATTAAACTTCTTTTTTATTAAACTGTGTGTGTTTGATTTTTCTTTCATACAATAGGATTAATAATTGATAGTTGTCTAATTGACAGCTCTCAATTATTAACCTGGCTTAAAGTCACCTTTCAATTGCAAGGTGGCTGTAACCCCTTATTAACCCATTCGCCACCGCTACAGGGCAATGGGAATAGACGGGCAAAGTGCCAGAAAGGGCAAATCTAATTATAGATTTGCCCTTTCTGGGGTGTCTGGGGGCAGATGTTAGTAGCCAGGGGGGGCACAAAAAAAAATGTACCCTCCCTAGGCTATTATTATCTGCCCCCACTCACTTGCTTTGTCTGTCTGGTGGAGAAAATACAGCGGGAGCCCACGCATTTTTTTTCAACGAATTTACACCTTTAATTAACCCCTACATGTCTGAAATTTGGCACACATACACTTATGTAATTGTAAGTTCAAACCATATATCAAAATACAGGAAATTACATGGTTAACTGTGTCTAAACAATGTATCATTTCATGTCGGCTTCTGTGATTTCACAAAAGCCGGCAATTGAATTAGCGGCTATTACAGTATGTAGAAGTGTAAGAACTATAAATATATATATATATATACATGTCACAATGACATGTATATATATATATATGTGTTCTATGTGTATATATCTATTCTTTATTTTGTGATTTAAATACTATTCTTTTGGATCCATTATATGTCAGTTTTGCAAGCCTGCGAGAAATTCTCGCAAGTCGGATGAAAATCGGATGTTACAAGGTACACACACATGCGACTAAATCGCATCTTTGAAGGAAAATTGGATGCCAGGCGGATGTGTGATGTTTTAATTTTGTTCGATAATCGACCGACTAAAACGGTCCGATTTTTTGTAGTTGTGTCTGACCCCAGCCTTACTGAAAACTTCAGAAAATTAACTTATGGATGGGAAACTACAGACAGTCAGAAGATGTCCTGATGATTGTAGACTGGAACTGTGCACAAACAAACAAAAAGAGTTAATAGAAAGTTTTACAATACTAAGACACAAACACAGAAAATATAGCTGAACACACCTGCATCACATGCATTTTGGGTACTCGACAGCCTGAGCAGGCAAAGAAGTATATCAGAGAAAACAAGGCACAAAAAAACAAATATCGTAAAATAAAATAAATAAAAAAAATTTTTGCCGAAAACTGCATGAAGGTAGTAATGATTATAAGGGTATTTGGTAAACATAATTTTGATCAAAAGAATGTACAAGCCATCCCACCACGTCAAGGCAACCCTTGTAGGACAGTCACATTTATGTCACTTGACAAGTGGAAAGGTTGCCTTGACGTGGGTGTGACCGCCCTGTTTCTGAGCTGAGAAATCCATCCTGTCTGGCCTATGCTTTAACTGGTGGGTTGAGTCCCTCTGCCCTTGTTCACATTTACGTCACTTGACAAGTGGAAAGGTTTTTAATGCTAGAGTTAGGACTATCCCACAAGGGTTGCCTTGACGTGGCGGTATGGCTTGTACATTCTTTTGATCAAAATTATGTTTACCAAATACCC
>JARQOD010007372.1:0-39416 GCA_033576555.1 Oophaga sylvatica | reverse complement strand
GGGGGGGGGGGGGGGGGGGGGGGGGGGTGGGGGGTTTTGGGGGGGTGGGGGGGGGGGGGGTTTTGGGGGGGTTTTTGGGGGGGGGGGTTTTTTTGGGGGGGGTTTTTGGGGGGGTGGGGGGGGGGGGGGGGGGGGGGGGGTCTCAGGACCGGACAGCGCGGGTCTCATCATGACCGGAATCCGCGGATTCAATGACCGGGATGTGCAGCGGGGGGGTTCCACATGCCCGGGACAACAGCGTGGGTCCATATCCCGGGGAGTCACCCGGGGGGGTCTCATGCCCGGGACATACGGCCGGATCCTAGTACAGACTACGCGCGGGTTCTAGTGCCCGGATGTGCAGCGGGGGGTCTCTTTGACTGGACATACACGGGGAGTTCATATGACGGATTGCAGCGGGGGGGCCAAACCCGGGTTACAGCGCGGAGACCATAGTGACCGGCATACACGGGGGTCTCATAGTGCCCGGGATTGCAGGGGGGGGGTCTCATGACCGGCAAAAGCGGGGGGTCTCATGTGCCGGACGTGCAGCGCGGGGTCTCATTGTGACGGACGTGCAGCGGGGGGTCTCATAGTGACCGGGGACTAATCGGGGGTTATATGCCGGACGTACTTCGCAAGCCCTATAGTGACCGGATGGCTTTGGGGGGTCTCATCATGACTGGAGTACACCCGGGGGGTCTCATATGTCCGGACGTGCAGCGGGGGTCTCATTGGCCCCGGACTGCAGCCGGGGTCTCATGAACCGGGTGTCATCGCGGGGCCCAATGTGACCGGCAAACGCGGGGAGTCCATAGGCCCGGGATTTTCAGCCGGGGGTCTCATCAGACCGGAGACAGCGGGGGGGGTCTATAGTGACTTGATTTGCAGCGGGGGGGGGGTTTCATCATGCCCGGGGACTTGCAGCGCGGGGTCCCATAATGTTTGGACTTCAGCGGGATCTCATCATGCCCGGATTACAGCGCGGAGCTCATATGACCGGATGTGCAGCGCGGGGTCTCATCATGACCGACATACAGCGCGGAGTCTCAGTGACCGGACGTACAGCGCGGGGTCTCATAGTGACCGGATGTGCAGCGCAGGGTCTCATCATGACCGGACATACAGCGCGGAGTCTCATAGTGACTGGATGTGCAGCGCGGGGTCTCATGACCGGACATACAGCGCGGAGTCTCATAGTGACCGGACATACAGCGCGGGGTCTCATAGTGACCGGAGTTGCAGCGCGGGTCTCATCATGACCGGACGTACAGCGCGGGGTCTCATAGTGTCTGGACGTGCAGCGCGGGGTCTCATTGTGATCGGATGTGCAGCGCGGGGTCTCATAGTATCCGGACGTACAGCCGGGTCTCATAGTGTCCGGACGTGCAGCGCGGGGTCTCATTGTGACGGAAGTACATCGTGGGGTCTCATAGTGACCGGACGTACATCGCAGAGTCTCATAGTGACGGATGTGCAGTGCGGGTCTCATCATGACTGGACGTACAGCGCGGGGTCTCATAGTGTCCGGACGTGCAGCGTGGGGTCTCATTGTGACCGGACGTGCAGCGCAGGGTCTCTGACCGGACGTGCAGCGCGGGTCTCATAGTGACCGGACGTACAGCGCGGGGTCTCATAGTGTCTGGACGTGCAGCGCGGGTCTCATTGTGATCGGACAGGCAGGCGGGGTCTCATAGTGCCGGACGTACAGCACGGGGTCTCATAGTGTCCGGACGTGCAGCGGGGTCTCATATGACCGGACGTACACGTGGGTCTCATAGTGACGGACGTACATCGCGAGTCTCATAGTGACCGATGTGCAGGCGGGGTCTCATCATGACGGACTCAGCGCGGGGTCTCATATGTCCGGACTGCAGCGTGGGGTCTCATTGTGACGGAGTGCAGCGCGGGTCTCAGTGACGGGTGCAGCGCGGGGTCTCATTGACGGACGTACATCGTGGGGTCTCATAGTGACCGGACGTACATCGCAGAGTCTCATAGTGACCGGATTGCAGTGCGGGGTCTCATCATGACGGACGTACAGCGCGGGTTCTCATAGTGTCCGGACGTGCAGCGGGGTCTCATTGTGACCGGACGTGCAGCGCGGGTCTCTGACCGGACGTGCAGCGCGGGGTCTCATAGTGACCGAGTACAGCGCGGGGTCTCATAGTGCGGACGTGCAGCGCGGGGTTCATTTGACGGACGTCAGCGCGGGGTCTATAGTGTCCGGACGTACAGCACGGGTCTCATGTACCGGACGTGCAGCGCGGGGTCTCATATTGACCGGACGTACAGTGGGGTCTCATAGTGACCGGACGTAACGCAGAGTCTCATAGTGACCGGATGTGCAGGCGGGGTCTCATATGACGGACGTACAGCGCGGGGTCTCATAGTGTCGGACGTGCAGCGGGGGTCTCATTTGACCGGACGTGCAGCGAGGTCTCAGTGACCGGACGTGCAGCGCGGGGTCTCATAGTGACGGACGTACAGCGCGGGTCTCAGTGACCGGGCGTACAGCGCGGGGTCTCATAGTGACGGAATCAGCGCGGGTCTCATAGTGACCGGACGTGCAGCGCGGGGTCTCATAGTGACCGGAGTGCAGCGCGGGGTCTCATAGTGACGGACGTACAGCGCGGGGTCTCATAGTGACCGGACGTGCACGCGGGGTCTCAGTGACCGGATGTGCAGCGCAGGTCTCATAGTGACCGGACGTGCAGCTCGGGGTCTCATGACCGACGTACAGCGCGGGGTCTCATAGTGACCGGACGTGCAGCGCGGGGTCTCATCATGACCGGACATAAGCGCAGGGTCTCATATCGACGTACAGCGCGGGGTCTCATCATGACCGGACACACTCGCGGAGTCTCATAGTGACCGGATGTGCAGCGCGGGGTCTCATCATGACCGGACATACAGCGTGGGTCTCATAGTGACCGGATGTGCAGCGCGGGGTCTCATCATGACGGACATACAGCGCGGAGTCTCATAGTGACCGGATGTGCAGCGCGGGGTCTATGACGGACATACAGCGCGGAGTCTCATAGTGACCGGACGTACAGCGCGGGGTCTCATAGTGACCGGATGTGCAGCGCAGGGTCTCATCATGACCGGACATACAGCGCGGAGTCTCATAGTGACTGGATGTGCAGCGCGGGGTCTCATGACCGGACTACAGCGCGGGTCTCATCATGACGGACTACAGCGCGGAGTCTCATAGTGACCGGATGTGCAGCGCGGGGTCTCATGACGACGTACAGCGCGGGTCTCATAGTGCCGGATGTGCAGCGCGGGGTCTCATCATGACCGGACATACAGCGCGGAGTCTCATAGTGACTGGATGTGCAGCGCAGGGTCGTCCATGACCGGACATACAGCGCGGAGTCTCATAGTGACCGGATGTGCAGCGCGGGGTCTCATGACCGGACATACAGCGCGGGTCTCATAGTGTCGACCAGCGGGTATGACCGGTGCAGCGCGGGGTCTCATAGTGACCGGACGTACATCGCGGGGTTTCATAGTGACCGGACGTACATCGCAGAGTCTCATAGTGACCGGATGTGCAGCGCGGGATCTCATCATGACTGGACATACAGCGCGGGGTCTCATAGTGTCCAAATGTGCAGCGCAGGGTCTCATCGGGACCTGATGTGCAGCGCGGGGTTTCATTGTGACCGGTGAGATGTCGTGACCACTGCACATCAGTTTTTGGGGCTTTAGGTGACGACGCTCCACAGTGACTATATGGACCGGATCAGAGGGATAGAAATGTTTCTCGGGAATAATCCACAGGGTGGCCTTCAGGAAAAAAAACACCAGAGTTTCCTAAAGTGTCTTTTTCTAGAAAAACTCGTCGGGTCGTCAATGTAAATGACGTCGCCCTTAGGCTTTGTGGACAACGCACAGTCTATTTGCTGAGTTTTCAGAGAAACTGGATGGAATCTCCAAAACTCCTGAAAAACGGGAGTTTCTGCTCCAAAAACACCATTACAAGTCTCCGTGTGCACACAGCCATTCAAAGGTTTTTGAGGAAGATTTGGAAAAAACTCTTTACCTGAAAGCCACATGAAAAATTGCTGGAAAACGCCCACAAAAATGAACATCGTGCCCGTGATTGTAGAAACATTTCTGTGCACATGTTCTGTCTTTCTCACTGTGAATTGCTTCAGGGTTCGGAAATAGAAAAGCGATAGAGCCGCTCCGATAAATGATGGCGAAAAATGGCAGTGGAGCCTCTTTACCACAAAGTACGCCGGCGGTTTCCTGAAGTGTGCGCACGCCCTTTGGAGAGGATCTGCCTAAAAAACGTAAAAAATGCTTGAAAAACCTTTCCTATTCATTACTATTTGAGATTGTAGGGCTTTTTTTTTCTATATGAAGAGGTTTTGAAAAACACCTGGTGGAAGAAAAGAAAGTTCATGTCACAGATCCTGATGGGATCGTCTCCAGACAAGGCAGCGTCCAATCAAAAGGCTGCAAAGAATGTTTCCGAGGAAAGAAAATTCTTCAAAAAACTGCTTCAGGGAAGTGAAAAGCGCATACTGCTCCTTGTCCTGCCACTTCTTTCAGCCTGAATTGGTTAAAAGACCTTACTAATTCTGAATATTTGGACAACGAGGCGTCTTTGCATTGAAATGCAGATGTTCATTCTTTTCTGAATTATCTGATAGGTTTTTCAGGCAGTTTCCAAAGCAGAATCCCCCTGAAAAAGACATTGTGTCAACAACATACCGAGAAAGGAACAATTGCTGAAGTGGTTTCCACTTGAAAAATTTTGTTTTTGAATGCCTCGAATACCTCGGTGTGCACAGAGCCCAAGGCCGGATCCTCAGGTGACGTAGAGGCTGCCGATCTCACCTCCGTATTCCTGCAGGAAAATGGCTGAGAATTGACCACATTTCATCCTCGTTTTGTGGAAACATTAATTTTTCATTCCCTCTTGGTTCGACGGGACAAAGAATTTATTGTCGTTTTTTCCCACTGACTTTAATGGGATAAATACAAATCTGAGATCAGTTCCCAGGGTGGAAAATGTCGCCTTTGAAGTCAGCCGCTCCCGTGGCGATGTTTTTCTTGGTCCCTGCCGGAGATTGGAAGGGGATGTGGAGTTTGGCTTTTTTTAGTTGCAAAAGAATCTGCACCAAAATTTTCAGCAAATATGTTGTGGTCTATCCTCTTGGCTCCAGCATTTCTGAGTTAAAGGACTTTTCCAGATGTTGATGTCATTTTCTTCAGTGTCAGATTGGTGCTCTGGACTGGTCCAGGGCCGTGCGACGAGCGCCGCGGACATCCCGTTCTTTAGCTCCGTAGTCTTAGTAGCAGCTCAGTCCCATTTAGTACCACAGCTACTAAGAAGGGTTGCTGTGCTTGCATGCAGACAAATAAGTTCGCTGATTGCCTGGGGTGCCGGACGTGAGACCACCAGCGATCTGATACTGAAGGATAAAGCATTAATATTAGGACGAGTTCACATGTTCAATATTTTACATCAGTATTTATAAGCAAAAATCAGGAGAGGAACAATCAGGGAAAGTCTAATAGAGACACGTCACCACTCCTGTATTTATCACCCTCCTCATACTGATCTGAAATACTGACCAGATACTGAGCGTGGCTTTACAGTCTTTGAGTACTGACCTCAGCACTTATGAGCCATATATGCTGAGCCTGATGATTGGCTGCAGCGATTAGATGCCATATATGCTGAGCCTGATGATTGGCTGCAGCGATTAGATGCCATATATGCTGAGCCTGATGATTGGCTGCAGCGATTAGATGCCATATATGCTGAGCCTGATGATTGGCTGCAGCGATTAGATGCCATATATGCTGAGTCTGATAACTGGCTGCAGCGATTAGATGCCATATATGCTGAGCCTGATGATTGGCTGCAGCGATTAAATGCCATATATGCTGAGCTGATGATTGGCTGCAGCGATTAGATGCCATATATGCTGAGTCCGATAACTGGCTGCAGCGATTAGATGCCATATATGCTGAGCCTGATGATTGGCTGCAGCGATTAGATGCCATATATGCTGAGCCTGATGATTGGCTGCAGCGATTAGATGCCATATATGCTGAGCCTGATGATTGGCTGCAGCAATTAGATGCCATATATGCTGAGTCCGATAACTGGCTGCAGCGATTAGATGCCATATATGCTGAGCCTGATGATTGGCTGCAGCGTTTACATGTCATATATGCTGAGCCTGATGATTGGCTGCAGCGATTAGATGCCATATATGCTGAGTCTGATAACTGGCTGCAGCGATTAGATGCCATATATGCTGAGCCTGATGATTGGCTGCAGCGATTAGATGCCATATATGCTGAGTCTGATAACTGGCTGCAGCGATTAGATGCCATATATGCTGAGCCTGATGATTAGCTGCAGCGATTAGATGCCATATATGCTGAGCCTGATGATTGGCTGCAGCGATTAGATGCCATATATGCTGAGTCCGATAACTGGCTGCAGCGATTAGATGCCATATATGCTGAGCCTGATGATTGGCTGCAGCGTTTACATGTCATATATGCTGAGCCTGATGATTGGCTGCAGCGATTAGATGCCATATATGCTGAGTCTGATAACTGGCTGCAGCGATTAGATGCCATATATGCTGAGCCTGATGATTGGCTGCAGCGATTAGATGCCATATATGCTGAGCCTGATGATTGGCTGCAGCGATTAGATGCCATATATGCTGAGCCTGATGATTGGCTGCAGCGATTAGATGCCATATATGCTGAGTCTGATAACTGGCTGTAGCGATTAGATGCCATATATGCTGAGCCTGATGATTGGCTGCAGCATTTAAATGCCATATATGCTGAGCCTGATGATTGGCTGCAGCGATTAGATGCCATATATGCTGAGCCTGATGATTGGCTGCAGCGATTAGATGCCATATATGCTGAGTCCGATAACTGGCTGCAGCGATTAGATGCCATATATGCTGAGCCTGATGATTGGCTGCAGCGTTTAAATGCCATATATGCTGAGTCCGATAACTGGCTGCAGCGATTAGATACCATGTATGCTGAGACTGATGATTGGCTGCAGCGTTTAAATGCCATATATGCTGAGTCCGATAACTGGCTGCAGTGATTAGATGCCATGTATGCTGAGCCTGATGATTGGCTGCAGCGTTTAAATGCCATATATGCTGAGCCTGATGATTGGCTGCAGCGTTTATATGCCATATATGCTGAGCCTGATGATTGGCTGCAGCGTTTAAATGCCATATATGCTGATAACCCAGAAAGAGAAAATCTGATTTATTTTTAGCGCTCATCCATAACCGTAATATTGACCCAAGAGGAGATTGGACACAGGAGCGTATCAAAAATAACAACAATCTTTCTTAGAATATTTCTTAAAAACATAAGTTAAAAGCAAAACATAGTTATTGACAAAAGTGCCACAAAGTCCACGGGATGAAAAAGCCGTTTTCATCGCTGACCCCTTCCTCCACACGCCTGAGGGCCGCTTCTCACGTTTTGCATTCCACACACAAGTCCCTGTGAGATTCCTATCCCACGCATGAGAATGAGGTTTCCCCTTACCTATTCACACACAAACATACAAACAATCCGCCATTGTTATCCTGTCTGTACAGGTAAAACGTCCGGGCCAGGAGTCCGTCCTCATCTGCATTCTTTGTCCTCCGCCAATATCGCTTGGCCGGTTCCTACTACTGACGTCGTCCCGGACCTACCTATGGCAGGTGGGAGGTGTTCAATAGGCTTCCAACTGGCGGCCACTGACTACTTCCGTGACCGCGGGACCAATGTCATGTGAATCACTAATTTTCAGCCTTTGCATGTAATGCTAACCTTAATGACAGGGCTTTACAGAAAACTACAAATTATATAAGAAGCAACAATAAAATTGCCAATTTTTTATCGAGTTCTTGTCTTATTTTTTCTCATCCAGTTAAGTCTCAGACTGCAGTTCTGATTTCCATGGGTGTTCCATGGGTGTGAAAGTACAATTCTGTATTTTCATGACTATGAAAATTGTAGAGTCACACTGAAGACATCAAAACTATGAATTATCACATGTGGAATTATACATTACACTTTACAAAAAAGTGTGAAACAACTGAAAATATGTCTTATATTCTAGGTTCTTCAAAGTAGCCACCTTTTGCTTTGATTACTGCTTTGCACGCAGAAAAGGTGAACGGATGGACTTTACATGCCTGGTTCCCACCGTGAAGCATGGAGGAGGAGGTGTGATGGTGTGGGGGTGCTTTGCTGGTGACACTGTTCCAGATTTTGAGAGAGAATGCACTGTATGTGAAGGGATCAAAGTGTCTTTTTGGCGTACAGAAGGTTTCATTTCTGGGATTCATTTTGACTCTGTCTGTTATTGAAATGGACCCGATCAAGGTTCAGGCCATCTGTGATTGGGTTCAACCTACAACATTGAAGGCTCTTCAGAGATTTTTGGGTTTTGCCAATTTTTATCGTAAATTTATTGGTAATTTCTCCGGTATTGTTAAACCATTGACTGACTTGACCAAAAAGGGTTCTGATGTGGTGAATTGGCCTCCTGAGGCAGTCTCTGCGTTTCAGGAACTTAAGCAGAGATTCATTTCTGCTCCTGTTCTACGGCAGCCTGATGTTTCTCTACCGTTTCAGGTGGAGGTTGATGCTTCTGAGATTGGGGCAGGTGCCGTTTTGTCGCAAAGGGATCCAGAGACCTCTAAGAGTAACCCTTGTGCCTTTTTCTCTCGAAAATTTTGTCCAACTGAACGTAATTATGACATGGGTAATCGGGAGTTATTGGCCATGAAGTGGGTCTTTGAAGAGTGGAGACATTGGCTGGAAGGAGCCAAACATCAGGTGGTGGTCCTCACGGACCATAAAGGGTATGCCACACTAAACAATATCGCTAACGGGATCGCTAAAAAACGTCACTATTTAGCGATCCCGTTAGCGATATTGTTCAGTGCGGCAGCTTCCAGCGACGAGCTTCCTGCTGTGATCTCGCTCGTCGCTGGAATCGCTCCGGACCCTATTTTCTCGTCGGCGCTCCCGCTGGGTAAGTATTTAATCGCTGTGTGGCACCTTTTCTTAGCGATTTAGCGGTACTTTTGTACCGCTAAAGTCGTTAAGAAGATCGCTAACGGCGATAGCGTCGTTAACTATATCGCTAAATGTGGCAGCATTTAGCGATATAGAAACAATCCCGCTAGCGATCGCATTAGTATGCGTCGTTATCGTGATCGCTAGCGGGATTTTTTAGTGTGGCAGTACCTTAAGAGCCTGGTTTATCTCGAATCAGCCAAGCGACTTAATCCTAGACAGGTCAGGTGGGCCTTGTTTTTCACACGTTTTAATTTTGTGGTTTCTTTACTTCCGGGCACTAAGAATGTTAAGGCGGATGCCCTCTCGATGAGTTTCTTTGCAGATTCTCCTGAGTTATCTGATCCTGCTGTTATTTTGAAAGAGGGTGTAGTTCTTTCCGCCATCTCGCCCAATTTGAGACTGGCTCTGGAAGGGTGTCAGGAGGATAAACCTGAGCGCTGCCCTATTGGGAAATTGTTTGTCCCAAACCAGTGGAAGAAGAGTGTGATGTCTGAGATTCATTGTTCCGCGTTGGCTGGTCATCCCGGTATTTTTGGTACCAGAGACTTGGTGAGTCGGTCCTTTTGGTGGCCTACTTTCTCTCGTGACGTCAGGGACTTTGTGCAGTCCTGTGGGACTTGCTCTCGTTCCAAGCCTTGCTCTCGCTCTAGTGGTTTGTTAATGCCATTACCTGTGCCCAAGAGGCCATGGACTCATATCTCTATGGATTTTATTTCCGACCTCCCTGTCTCTCAGAGAATGACCGTTATCTGGGTAATCTGTGATAAGTTTTCCAAGATGATACATCTTGTGCCATTACCTAAGTTGCCTTCCTCCTCCGAATTGGTGCCTTTGTTCCTTCAGCACGTGGTTCGGTTACATGGCATTCCGGAGAACATTGTGTCTGACAGTGGAGTCCAGTTTGTTTCCAGATTTCGGAGAACATTTTGTTCTAAACTTGGCATTCAGTTATCTTTCTCCTCTGCATTTTCACCCTCAGACCAATGGACAAACCAAAAGAACAAACCAGACCTTGGAGACTTATTTGAGATGTTTTGTGTCTGCTGATCAAGATGACTGGGTCTCTTTTTTGCCTTTGGCTGAGTTTGCCCTTAATAATAGGGCTAGCTCTGCCACCTTGATGTCTCCATTTTTCTGCAATTCTGTGTTTCACCCTCGATTTTCTTCAGGACAGGCGGAGGCTTCTGTCTGTCCGGAGGTTGACTCTATTGTGGAGCGAATGCAGCAGATTTGGGACCAGGTGGTGGAGAGGTTGTCCCTCTCTCAGGAGAGGGCCCAGCGGTTTGCCAAACGGCATAGGACTGATGGTCCTCGTTTTAAAGTGGGGGACTTGGTTTGGTTGTCCTCAAGAAATATCCCTATGAGGGTTGCATCTCCAAAGTTTATGCCCAGGTTCATTGGACCTTATAAGATCATGGAAATTCTTAATCCGGTTTCCTTCCGCTTGCTTCTTCCAGGGACATTTAAGATCCATAACGTGTTCCACAAGTCCTTATTGAAGAGGTTTGTCGAGCCAGTGGTTCCTATGGCTGCGCCTCCTGACCCTGTTTTGGTTGAGGGCAATTTGGAGTATGTGGTTGAGAAAATATTGGATTCTCGTTTTGCTAGACGGATACTCCAGTATTTGGTTAAGTAGAGAGGTTATGGTCAAGAGGACAATTCTTGGGTGTTTGCTTTGGACATCCATGCTAGGAGACTGATCCGTGCCTATCATCAAGCTCCAGTATTTGGTTAAGTAGAGAGGTTATGGTCAAGAGGACAATTCTTGGGTGTTTGCTTTGGACATCCATGCTAGGAGACTGATCCGTGCCTATCATCAAGCTCATCCTGATTGGCCTGGTTGCGCAAGTGAGGGTTCGGTGACCCTTCCTCAAGGGGGGTACTGTTGTGAATACATTGGAGGCGACTTCGGAGCTGGGGCTCTCTCCGGTGGTTGCTGAGGGTAATGAATCAATTGCTGAATGGCTTTCAGCTGGGTCTGAATGGTCTGATATGTGACCTGAACTCCCATCAGCCTTGCCGGTAATCAATTGTTCTTCCAGGTCTTGGTTGGAGCTCAGCTTGCATTCCTGCTTTCATTCAGATAAGTGACTTGCTGTTTTTTTTTTCCTCTGGTTGGATTTTCCTTGCTGGTTTGCTGCATTGCAGTTGTCGTTGCTGTTATCTCGTTAACCCTTTCCTCCTCGGAATGTGGTACCTGAGAGAATAAGACACAGACCAAAGTATGCGTCCATAAGCTCTGCGTTTATTGCTAACAAAGGGATTCATATACACCCCTGAAGCAGGAAGCGGAATTACCATATATGGCAGTTAATACAACTAAAACATAAAATGCTAGTTTCACTTTAAAAATTCCATTCTTGGCTTTTTGCCCTGTTTAGCACAGAGCGTCTCTTCTCAGGCGAGGAGGAATGTATTGTATTGACTAAAAATGAGGAACATCTTATCTTGTCTTCTGGTACACGTCAACCTGTCGGTTAAAAAGAAAACAATGCCTCTGAACTTTAGAAAAATGCTAGCTCTAAGAAAAAAATGCTGGTTCAGCGATCACATTTCCCTCCTTTTGTTCCTCCATTTGATCAATACACATCTTCATACCTCCTCTGTGTCCTAGTACATCGTTTAATACACATCAAACAAATTTTAAACACTAAATAGATGGCAAGACATATCAATAAAACCTGTAGGCCAGCTTGTATTATCCCAGTCAGCCATCCCCCTATACCTTTGAACCAATTTGTGGGGTTAAGAAAGGAGAAAGTATTTGCCCACCATGAATCTTGATTCTTCAGATTTGCCTCATCATATAGTTTCCTTAACTTTATGACATCCTCTAGCTTATGTTTAAGGGTTAAAACACTAGAATTATTAATATAATAACAACATGCAGGTCCAATAATCTGGCACATCCCTCCTTGAGCTGCAGTCAGGTAATCTAACACGAGGGTATGTTGGTTAGTAACAATAATTAGCTGGTTCTGTACTGCAAGGGACCCATTGAGGATATCTAAAATATCCCATATTTGATCATCTAGGTAGTCTGTGGATTCTACCAACTTATCCCACGTCTGAGTTATCATAGGGTAGATGAATAATGCACTGAAAAATTTATTTGCTATCCCCATCTCCACTATGTGTGGTCTCCCATTTGGGCGAGGTCTATTGTCTGCAGATCGTTCATGTAGTGTATGTTTTGGAATAGACAATGGATTTAATCTGTCTGGAGTGATGAGATAGGTGGCTGGTGTCAATCTAGCTAGGGTGCATTTCCCGGTGACTCCTACTGGAAGCCACTTAAATGCCTTGTCCCCACATACCCAATACATTGATGGTGGAAGGTTCCATATAGCTGAATGCTGTAATACTAATCGGTGTGCCAAATCTATAAACTTTGAAATATTACTCATCATACACCATCCGGGCTTTTGTCCTAGTGGGGAACAGTATCCTGCGGTAGGTTCTCCGCAGGAGGGAGTGTTCTTCTGATACAATTCATCTTTATTACACCTCAGGTTACCTGGTTTGTTAGCACAAGTTTCATCATTTCCATTCTCAAAGAAAACATTATTTTCCCATTTATCAGTGTGTAGGTATCGTTCTAATAGGGAGGGTTTGAAAGCATCTAAGCTTCCTGTAGTGACCCCAAAACTTATCTTTAACCCCTGTGTCGGTATTTCTCCCAAAGAGGTTATACTAGTTCTATTTCTGGGTACCCATGCCCCACCTTCAAAAAATAGATACTGTCTTGGAATTATCTGTCCTGTTAGATTTCCCTGCCACCATGGAAAATCAGTCCAACCCACTACCGGTATTCCTACCGTAGTGTTCCAAAGTTTTTGAGTGGCATTGTTGCTTAATGTGTCTGAGCAGTTACCCCAAGAGTTAAGGCTGGGTCTCACATAACGATACACCAGCGATCCCGACAACGATATGCACTTGTCAGGATCGCTGGTGTATCGCTACATGATCGCTGCTGAGCTGCCAAACAGGCAGCTCAGGCAGCGATCTGGGACAGCGACACTGCGGGTAACGTCGCTTAGTTACCCGCAGTGTACCTTGAATACCAGCGCGCTGATGCAGGGAGCTGGTATCCAAGTTACACAGCGGGTTTCCAAGCGCTGCGCGGTGCCTGGAAACCCGTTGTGTACCTTGGATACCAGCTCCCTGCATCAGGGCGCTGGTATCCAAGGTACACAGCGGGTTTCTAGGCACAGCCCCGCGCCTGGAAACCCGCTGTGTACCTTGGTTACCAGCGGATCGCTGGTCTCCCGCCTGTCACACGCAGCGATGCGTGCCTGTCAGCGGGAGACCAGCGAGCAAAAAAATGTCCTGGCCTTTCAGCGACGATCAGCGATACCCGGCAGGGGGGCTGATCGTCGCTGAATGTCACACACAGCGATATCGCTGGTGAGCTCGGTGCTGCGTCACAAAACTAGTGACTCAGCACCGATCTCGGTAGCGATATCGCTATGTGAGACGGGCCCTTTAATCTCTTCCCATGAGACTGGGACTGCAAGAAATGGTAGACTGGTGGATGTCACCGGCGCATGTGTACAAATCCAACAGTTTGCAACAGGTTGGTTATGTTCTTGCAGTCCATCCACTAAAGCTAAGTGGTGTCTAATGAATCTGTTATCATCTCCATCTACACGGCTAAGTCTGTTCCAAGCATCCGTTACTGCAAGGATGCAAGCAAATGTCATTAGTAGCATCATTCCTCTTCTGGAGGCTCTCCAAGGATCTTCTTACAATGCGATGCGTGGATCCAAGTTTCCTTGCCTTGTAGCTTGACTGCGGTACTTGTCGTCAGTAGAACTTCAAAAGGTCCATCAAATCTCGGATCCAGACTCTTTCTCACGTGTCTTTTAATGACTACCCAGTCTCCAGACTGCAGACTCCCAGGATCCTGGTTCGGATCTGGAAGAGAACTGAAGACATTATCATGTACTTTCTTAAGTCTTTTATGCAAATCCCTTACATATGAGCTTAATACATGGTAACTCATTTCCAGTGCTTGGGGAAGGAAACATCCTAAGCTAGGCACTTTGCCAAATAGTACTTCATGCGGAGAAAGTCCAGTTTTTCTATTTGGAGTGTACCTTACTGAGTATAGGGCTAATGGTAAACATTCAGGCCAAGATTGCCCTGTTTCAGCCATGGCCTTTTGGATTTTTAACTTCAATGTCCCATTTAGTCTTTCTACTTTTCCACTGCTTTGTGGATGATATGGGGTATGGAAAGCTTGTTGAATTCCCAGAGCTGTCAAGACTTCATTCATTATTTCACCTGTGAAATGTGTACCTCTGTCACTTTCGATCACCTCTGGTACTCCATACCTGCACACCACCTCCGCAAGCAGCTTCTTTGCAGTTGCCGCAGCCGTAGCCTTGGCAATCGGGAAAGCCTCCGGCCAACCTGAGAATTAAATCAAAAACACACCAACACGTACTCCCATGATCCTGATTTTGGCAGCTAAATATAATCAATCTGCAGTCTCTGGAAAGGATAGAGGGGCCGAGGGGCGTGTTTGGGTGGTGTCTTGACTACCCTTCCCTGATTATGTGTAGCACATACCATGCATCCCTGGATCAAGCCTTCTATGCAGGTGGAAAAGCCTGGTGCTATCCAATGCTTCTGCATGACGCTCATTACAGCAGTTTTGGACTGGTGGGTTGGCCCATGTAACATCTGGGCAACTGCAGGGTACAACGCCCTTGGAAGGCATTGACGCATCCCTCTTCCCCATACCCCATTTGCTTCATTCAGACATGCAGCTTCTTTTTCCCACTTTTCTACTTCCTCCTGGTGTACCTGAGCCTGCATCTGGGATAAGGCATCCTCCGACACAAAGGGATTTTTGGGAGCGCTTACCTGGTGCATCGTTACTCCTTGGAGTGGTCTACTGGCTGCTGGTTTTGCTGCTGCATCGGCCATTGCGTTTCCTTTACTCACCTGATCAGTGCATCTGGTATGTGCTTTAACTTTTATGACAGCTACTTCTTTTGGTAATTGTAATGCATCAATTAACTGCTGGACTGCGTCAGCATTTTTAATGGGATGTCCTGCTGCCATCAGGAATCCTCTAGACTTCCAAATTGGACCAAAATCATGAGCTATACCGAATGCGTATCTAGAATCTGTGTAGATGTTAACAATTCTACCTTCAGCTATCTTACAGGCCTCGGTCAGAGCCTTAAGTTCAGCCTCCTGGGCTGACTGATGTGGGAGCATTGGTTCTGCTTTGATTACTGCATTCAGGGAGACGATGGCATACCCGGAGTGGAAGGTACCTGAGTCATCTAGGTGGCGAGATCCATCTACAAAAAATTCAAAATCAGCATTAAGTCTTTCAGTTTCAAACACTGTGGGTAGGCCTGCTGTTTCCTGTGCCATAAGCTGAACACAATCATGAGGAATCTCTTCTCTTGGATCTTCTTTGTACAATACCGTACCTGACCCCTCCTTTAGATCCGAGAGAGGTAACAATGTGGCAGGATTAAGTGTGGTACATCTCTGCAAAGAAACATTTGGAGACATTAAAAGTGCACATTGCAATCGAAGGTGACGTGCAGCTGAAAGGTGTGCCGGTTGCACCTGGTTCAGTATGGTGTATACATCATGAGGTGTAAGTACTGTCAATGGATGATCAAGAACGATGTCTGACGATTTGTGGAGCAATAGTCCTACAGCATGTACTGCCCGTACACAGGACGGGGCACCTCTAGCCACTGCATCTAGTCTTCCACTGAAATAGGCTACAGGCCTTTGATTGTCACCATGTAACTGAGTCAATACTCCTGCCGCGTGTCCCTGCTGTACATGGAGATACAGGGTGAATGGTGGTTCATAGTTGGGGGTTCCTAGCGCTGGAGCTGCCACAATCCTGTTTTTGAGAGAATAAAAACAGTCTATACCTTCAGGAGTTAGTTTAAAAGGCACAATGGTGATACAGTCATAGAGAGGCTGCATGAGGATTGATACAGCATGTATCCACTGTCTGCAGTAGGAAACCAGTCCAAGAAATGTCCTAAGAGCGGCAACATTAACAGGCATAGGAAAGTTCTGTACAGCTTCTTTGCGAGCGCTGGTCAGATGTCGCGCCCCCGGTGTAATGCAATGTCCCAAGAAGATAACTGAAGATTTACAAAACTGAAGTTTATCCTTTGACGCTTTACATCCAGCTTGGTACAGAAACAACATGAGTGATATCGTTGCAGTGCGACACTGTTTCCTGGAGGGGGCACAAATCAGTAAGTCATCAACATATTGCAGAACAACTACTTTTGGCATTTTCCATCTTTCCAGTATCTCTTGCAGACTGGCAGTCTCTACAGGCACTGAAATCACGTATCAAAAAAAGAAAAAAAATTATTATCTAGTTCAGTCTGAATGCCTGAGAACTTTCACGCTACAGCTTGTAGCCAGAAAAAAAAACTAGCTTAAAAAGATCAAAACCAGGAAACAGATACCTGTCCCGAGTCTCCACATGATGGACATGTGATGTGTGTGACTCTGAATTCTGCTCTTGTGACATGTCAGTGATCTTTTTCTCACAGACGATTTAACACCTTTTCAATCTTATTCACATAAAAAAAAAAAATCACTTCCTGGTCCGTTCAAATTAACTTGCTGTACCTTCTACACGATGCACCACTGCTCTTTATAGCAGATGGTAATCTATTAACAAACTTCCCCGTTGCCTTTCAAATAACAAAAACGCATTATGCAGCGTAAAGGCTGCCTGTCTATTTGCTTCTCACGTACTCTGACCTTCTATTCACATGCCTAGTCCTTCGATTCTTACGTACTGTGTCTATTCCAAAAACCTATTCAACAAAGGTGATTAAAAATCTGAAAACTGCTGCACTCTGGCTCTGCGTCTCTACGCTGAATGCCTGATGGGAGGGGTAAGTCGTGCCGCTGCGCGGTTTGGTGTGTGTGCTCTCCCTCAGCCTGCAGTTTGCTTATCTGTAGAGTGACCTTGGTCTAAAGCAAAATGCCATCTCGCTGCTGCCAGCACTTCCCCCCTCCCTTATTTCTCTGCTTGCTGTCACTGACTTCTGCATTGTCAGGTCCGGTCCTACCAATATAACACTTGTATGTCTCATCTATCAGTCTATTGTATCTAGCTTCATCTGCCAATTTCCCTTTTATATGTGCTTCCAGATCCTGTCTAGTTGCTTCATTAGAGCCAACTGCTCTGTAGGGCTCCATGGTCTGTATAACACTACTGTCCGGGGGGCGCCTGGAGCTAGTCCGTCCACCTCACCTCCCGCAGCACCCGGGGTACCAGGTACCATTACTGTCCTCATTGGAAATAAATTGGCCGGGGGAGGTCTGGGTCCACCGCAACCTACACAGACATCTACCGTCAGGGGATTCTGCTGTCCACACCTGGGCAGACCCAACAGTTCGGTTCATGGGAAGTCTGTGGGAAGGTCTGATACTGGGGTGGAGGTAACGTAGGGGCAAACAGGAGGTTAAATCAGTCATCCCTCTTTTTGTCAGTCCGTAATGTCCGTCTCCTAATTCTTCAGTCTTTTCTTCTAAGTAATCACACGCACTCATCCACAGGTTCACTGTTTTCAACAGACCTTTGTCTCTCAACCATCCATGATGTGAGCTAAAGAACCTTTTCCATTTATCACTGTTCAATTCTCCGTTCATTCATTCATGCCTGCTTTACACAATTAAATCTTTAGCAGTAACACCTTCCTTGGTGTTTTGGTTCCCCATTTTTGTATCTCCTCTCCTAGAAGAGATTCTCTTGTCATCAAGACAAGTTTGTCACCAAGACAATTGCGTCACTTAGACTATGTCGCCAAGACTCTGTCACCAAGACAGTTGCGTCACTTAGACAATGGGCCACAAAGGTTTCTGAACCATTCCACTGCTCGCTTTCCAAGATTTGTACGCCAACCAAATGAACAATTCGATCACACACACACCGAGACAAAACCACAACACAATCATTGGATCCATACTGTCATTTTTCAAAGGAGGAAAGGCAGGACTGACAATTAATCTGAAGGTCTACTGGTTCAAAGGGACCTGAGCCAGGAATACCTGTGATTTACCTGGAAAGCCGACCGCTCGGGGAAGAGGGAGTCCACTATACAGTGATATAGATTTTAGGTATAATATAATAAGTATTCTTACCCCAGCGCTGTGTATATCACCAACAGAAGGCTCCGCTCATCCCACGTCTCCGGACCGGTCGGGCTTCCTCAGAATAGAATAACTCAGTCCCCTGGTCGGGCGCCAGTTGTCGTCGCTGTTATCTTGTTAACCCTTTCCTCCTCGGAATGTGGTACCAGAGAGAATAAGACACAGACCAAAGTATGCGTCCATAAGCTCTGCGTTTATTGCTAACAAAGGGATTCATATACACCCCTGAAGCAGGAAGCGGAATTACCATATATGGCAGTTAATACAACTAAAACATAAAATGCTAGTTTCACTTTAAAAATTCCATTCTTGGCTTTTGGCCCTGTTTAGCACAGAGCGTCTCTTCTCAGGCGAGGAGGAATGTATTGTATTGACTAAAAATGAGGAACATCTTATCTTGTCTTCTGGTACACGTCAACCTGTCGGTTAAAAAGAAAACAATGCCTCTGAACTTTAGAAAAATGCTAGCTCTAAGAAAAAAATGCTGGTTCAGCGATCACACAGTGGACTGCAGCCTGGTCCCCTTTTGGGTCTTGCGCTGCATGTGTGCTCAGTTTGTGTTTGCACTTTAGCTCTATTCCTGTGTCATTTTTTATTTGCTGAATTGCTGTGTGTTACAACAGAGATCTGATTTAGGTGGCAGAGATCGTGTGATCTCAGGTTTTTTGTTAAACAGAAGTGTTGGTATTTTTGTCAGGGTTTTTTGGGTTGCAGTCAGAATTCTTTCCTATACTTTTCTATCTAGACAGTATTGGGCCCCAGCGTTTGCTCATTCTATTTTCTGTCTGTGTTCGTATTTTCTTCTTGTCTAACAGCCATTACATGTTTGACCCCCCAAAGTGGGCACCCCTCCTCATTTTAGGGGGTCATAGCTCTGCCCTCTTTGGTCAGATCACCCTAAAATTTGCTGTGCCCCTTAGTTAGGACCCCACAACAATGCTGGGGTGTCAGTTTGAATTTATAAAAAATTGCCAAAAATGACATACAGTAAGGGCCGGGGGTATCGATTTTGTCAAAAATTAAATTTTTGGGGGAATTCAAACTGACACGCCAACATTGTTGTGGGGGTCCTAACTAAGGGGCACAGCAAATTTTAGGGTCATCTGACCAAAGGGGGCAGAGCTATAACCCCCTAAAATGAGGAGGGGTGCCCACTTTGGGGGGTCATAGCTCTGCCCCCTTTGGTCAGATCACCTTAAAACTTGCTGTGCCTCTTAGTTAGGACCCCCACAACAATGCTGGGGTGTCAGTTCGAATTTTTAAAAAATTGCCAAAAATGACATACAGTAAGGGCCGGGGATATCGATTTTGTCAAAAATGACATTTTTGGGGGAATTCAAACTGACACGCCAACATTGTTGTGGGGGTCCTAACTAAGGGGCACAGCAAATTTTAGGGTGATCTGACCAAGGGGGCGGAGCTATGACCCCCCCAAAGTGGGCAGCCCTCCTCATTTTAGGGGGTCATAGCTCCTCCTAGTTTGGTCAGATCACCCTAAAATTTGCTGTGCCCCTTAGTTAGGACCCCCACAACAATGCTGGCGTGTCAGTTCGAATTTTTAAAAAATTGCCAAAAATGACAAACACTAAGGTCCGGGGGTATCGATTTTGTCAAAAATAAAATTTTTGCGGGAATTCAAACTGACACCCCAGCATTGTTGTGGGGGTCCTAACTAAGGGGCACAGCAAATTTAAGGGTGATCTGACCAAAGGGGGCGGAGCTATGACCCCCCAAAGTGGGCACCCTCCTCATTTTAGGGGGTCATAGCTCTGCCCCTTTGGTCAGATCACCCTAAAATTTGCTGTGCCCCTTATTTAGGACCCCCACAACAATGTTGGCGTGTCAGTTTGAATTCCCCCAAAATTTCATTTTTGACAAAATCGATACCCCCAGCCCTTACTGTATGTCATTTTTGGCAATTTTTTAAAAATTCGAACTGACAGCCCAGCATGTTGTGGGGGTCCTAACTAAGGGGCACAGCAAATTTTAGGGTGATCTGACCAAAGGGGGCAGAGCTATAACCCCCCAAAGTGGGCACCCCTCCTCATTTTAAGGGGTCACAGCTCGGCCCCCTTTGGTCAGATCACCCTAAAACTTGCTGTGCCCCTTAGTTAGGACCCCACAACAATGCTGGGGTGTCAGTTCGAATTTTTAAAAAATTGCCAAAAATGACATACAGTAAGGGCTGGGGGTATCGATTTTGTCAAAAATGAAATTTTTGAGGGAATTCAAACTGACACGCCAACATTGTTGTGGGGGTCCTAACTAAGGGGCAGAGCAAATTTTAGGGTGATCTGACCAAAGGGGGCTGAGCTATGACCCCCTAAAATGAGGAGGGGTGCCCACTGTGGGGGGTCATAGCTCTGCCCCCTTTTGTCAGATCACCCTAAAACTTGCTGTGCCCTTAGTTAGGACCCCCACAACAATGCTGGGATGTCAGTTCGAGTTTTTAAAAAATTGCCAAAAATGACATCGATGGGTATCGATTTTGTCAAAAAATTAAATTTTTGGGGGAATTCAAACTGACACGACAACATTGTTGTGGGGGTCCTAACTAAGTGGCACAGCAAATTTTAGGGTGATCTGACCAAAGGGGGCGGAGCTATGACCCCCCAAAGTGGGCACCCCTCCTCATTTTAGGGGGTCATAGCTCTGCCCCCTTTGGTCAGAGCACCCTAAAACTTGCTGTGCCTCTTAGTTAGGACCCCCACAGTAATACTGGGGTGTCAGCTTGAATTCCCCCAAAAATTTCATTTTTGACAAAATCGATACCCCCGACCCTTACTGTATGTCATTTTTGGCAATTTTTTAAAAATTCGAACTGACACCCCAGCATTGTTGTGGGGGTCCTAACTAAGAGGCACAGCAAGTTTTAGGGTGATCTGACCAAAGGGGCAGAGCTATGACCCCCTAAAATGAGGAGGGGTGCACACTTTGGGGGGTCATAGCTCCGCCCCCTTTTGGTCAGATCACCCTAAAATTTGCTGTGCCCCTTAGTTAGGACCCCCACAACAATGCTGGGGTGTCAGTTCGAATTTTTTAAAAATTGCCAAAATTGACTTACAGTAAGGGCCGGGGGTATCGATTTTGTCAAAAATGAAATTTTTGGGGGAATTCAAACTGACACGCCAACATTGTTGTGGGGGTCCTAACTAAGGGGCACAGCAAGTTTTAGGGTCATCTGACCAAATGGGGCAGAGCTATGACCCCCCAAAGTGTGCACCCCTCCTCATTTTAGGGGTTCATAGCTCCGCCCCCTTTGGTCAGATCACCCTAAAATTTGCTTTGCCCCTTAGTTAGGACCCCCACAACAATGCTGGGGTGTTGTGAATGGGTTTGAGATGAGTTCTGAGCAGAGCCTCCCTCTGGTGGTTACAAGCGGTACTAGTGAGGATTGTGAAGACTGGGAATCAGGTGTTACTGATTGGTCTTATTTTAAGGGAATCATTTTCCATCAGGGTTGCCGGTGATCAATTGTTCTGGTCTGAATCCTTCTTTCCAGTTTCCCTTGTAGCCTGCTGTGTCGTGTCTGCATCTCCTGCTATCAGATAAGACAATTTCTTCTTTTTGTGTTTTTGCTATATTTTTGCATTTTGTCCTGCACTTCTGTGGGGGCCTTCTGGGTCCCCTCCGGGGGGTTTTGCCCTCTCAGTTTAGTTCAGCCACTGTGTTTTGTACTTTTGCTTTTTCCAGTTTTTTCAGTGGCTGCTGTTTTGATTTTGTTACACCAGAGAACTAATTTAGGTGGTAGAGGTCGTGTGATCTCAGGTGATTTTGAAATTAGTAGAGTTGGTGTTTTTCAGGGTTTTCTGGGATTGCAGTAAGTACCCTTCCTGTCCTTTTCTATTTAGATAGTTTGGGCCCCAGCGTTTGCTCATACTATTTTCTTTCTGTGTCAGTATTTCCTCTTGTCTAACCGCCATTACATGTTTGGGGGCTTTCTATTATCTTTGGGGTTCTGCTCCGGGGCAGATAGCTTTCCTATTTCTATCTTTAGGTGTAGTTAGTTTCTCAGGCTGTGACGAGGCGTCTAGGACCAACGTAGGAACGCTCCACGGCTGCCTCTAGTTGTGGTGGTTAGTCGGGGTACTGCAATCTCATAGATTCCAACTGCTGTGGTGTATTTCCTTTTTTGCCTGCACTCCTCAGCTACCGTAACATAACAGTATCACCGGCCATAAAAATTGTATGGTACTCACAGAAGGGAAAAAATATTTTGAGGAAGAAAAGTTGTCAGAGATATTTTTCTGTTTGTTGCATTTTTTTTATTTTTTTTTCCCTCTGTATCTCTGGGTGCTGGGGAGGATCTTTTCTCCCAATGGAGTTTGCACAGTTGTCTGGCCGTGTGGATCAGCTGCCACTGAGGTTCAGAGTATTGCTGCATATCTTGCTAGGTTGCCTGTGGTGGAACCTAGGATCCCCATGCCAGTTTTGTTTTTAGGGGATCGAGCTAAGTTTCCGAATTTCAAAAATAATTGTAAATTGTTTTTTGCCTTAAAATCTAAGTCCTCAGGAAACGCAGCGCAGCAGGTTCAAATTATCATCTCTCTCCTGCGCGGCGATCCTCAGATTGGGCTTTTTCCCTGATACCTGGGGATCCTTTTTTGAGTGATGTTGATGCATTTTTTCAGGCTTTGGGGTTATTGTACGATGAGCCTAATGTCACTGATCAAGCTGAAAAAGCCTTGTTGGCATTAAATCGGGGGCTTGATGACGCTGAGTTATACTGTCAGAGATTCCGTAGGGGGGCAGTCCTGACCAAATGAATGACGACGCTTTGGCGGCCCTTTTCCGGAAGGGTCTGTCGGATAATGTAAAGGAGTGTTATGGTGGATTCCCTGTCCCCTCTGGTCTCAATGATTCATGTCATTGGCGATTCAAATTGACAGACGTTTGCGTGAGCGGAGAAGTATGCGTGGAGTGGTGTTGCCTTGTGAGCCAGCTGCTGAGCCATGCAGTGTGATGGAGTGGTGTCGGGGGCACAGCGTCATGAGTTTCGAAAGCGCAATGGGTTATGTTTCTACTGTGGTGATGCCTCTCATGCTATTTCAGTCTGCCCTAAGCGGGGAAGACATTTTGCACGCTCATTGTCTTGGGTAGTGTTCAGACTAAGTTTTTATTAACTGTCACTCTGATATGCTCTCTGTCCTCATTTTCTGCTCGGCTTTCGTTGATTCTGGAGCAGCTATTAACCCTGATGGATTATGATTTTGCCAAGCGTTGTGGGTTTTCCTTGATACCCCTACAGAAGTCTATTCCTTTACTGGGGATCGATTCTACCCCTTTGGCTGAGAATAAACCCCAGTTTTCTACTCAGTGATAATGAGGGTTAAACCTGATCACCAGGAGTGCTGCAAATTTTGGTTCTATATAATCTGCATGACATTATAGTGCTGGGTTTCCCTTTGGTTACAGTCTCATAATCCTGTTTTGGATTGGAAATCTGTGTCTGTAAACCAGTTGGGGCTGCCAATGTGTTAGTGCCAACACTCCTGTTTTTTGCCTCCCCCCAGGCTGAGGATGTTCCTGACTTTTTGTTTGATTTTTCTGATGTGTTTAGCGAAAGTAAATCTGCATCCTTACCTCCCCATAGGAGCTATGACTGCGCTATTGAATTAGTCCGGGTAGTAAATTCCCTAAGGGTCGCCTTTTTAACTTGTCTGTACCTGAACATGACGCTATGCGGTCTTATATCAAGGAATCATTGGAGAAGGGTCATATCAGACCATCCTCTTCACCCTTAGGTGCCGGTTTTTTCTTTGTGGCCAAAAAAGATGGTTCATTAAGGCCGTGTATTGATTATCGTCTCTGAACAATATTACTGTGAAATATCAATACCGTTACCCTTGATTTCTGACCTGTTTTCCAGGGGGAAAAAAAGCTACTTGGTTTACTAAGCTTGACCTCAGGGGGGCGTATAACCTTATTCGCATTAAGCACGGGGATGAATGGAAGACGGCATTTACACCCTGAAGGGCATTTTGAGTACCTTTGAGCCCTTTTGGCCACTAATGCCCTTCCGTCTTCCAGTCCTTCATGAATGAATTTTCAGGGATTTTGTGGACAAGTTCTGATTGTTTTATTTGGATTACTTGATTTTTCTAATGATGGACTCTCAGTGAAACTTTCGAAGTTTCAATTTTGAGAGAGAATGTCTTTGTGAAGGTCAAATGTCTTTTTGGCGACAGAAACTCATTTCTGGATTCATTTGTCCCATTGTTTTTTGAAATGGACCCGGTCAAGGTTCCGGCCTCGTGATTGGTCCAACCTACTTCATTAAAGGCTTTCAGAGATTTTTGGGTTTTGCCAATTTTTAAGAAATTTATTGGTAATTTCTCTGTTATGTTAAACCATTAACTGATTTGACCAGAAAAGGGGTCTGAGTGGTGAATTGGCCTCCTGAGGCAGCCTGCGGTTTCAGGAACTTAAGCGAGATTACTTCTCCCTTTCTACGGCAGCCTGATGTTCCTGCCATTCAGGTGGAGGTTGACCTCGAAATTGGGGCAGGTCCCGTTTGGTCCCAAAAGTCCAGAGACCTCTAAAAGAACCCTTGGCCTTTTTCTCTCGAAAATTTTCTCCTCAACGTAATTTAAACGTGGGTAAACGGATTATTGGCCTGAATGGCTTTTGAAAGGGGAATTGGCTGGAGGGAGCCAAAACATCGGTGGTGGTCCTTACGGACCATAGAATCGGTCTAGGGAATTGCCAACGATCAATCCTAACAGGCCAGGTGGGCCTTGTTTTTCCCACGTTTTAATTTGGGGTTTCTTTCTTCCTGGCACTAAGAATTTAAGGCGGATGCCCTCTCAAGGAGTTTCCTGGGACTTCCTGACTATCTGATCCCTCTGTTATTTTGAAGAGGGGTAGTTCCCGATTCGCCCTTTGGAATTTTGGAGGGGGGGAGGTGGGGGAGGGTTTGGAAAATTGGGGTTTTGGGAAATGGAAAAAAAGGTGGTGTCGAATTAGTTTCCGTTGTGGGCATCCCGGATTTTGGGTACCAGAGATGGGGAGTGGTCCTTTTGGGGGTACCTTTCTCGCGATGTAGGGAATTTTTTCAGGCCTCGGCTTGCCTCGCTCCAAGCCTTGCTCTCGCTCAGTGTTTGTTGATGCCAATTGCCTGGCCCAAGAGACCATGGACCCATACTCATGGATTTCATTTCCGATCTTCCTGTTTCTCAGAGAATACCACCCTGGGTAATTTTGATAGGTTTTCCAAAATAAATCTTTGCCTTACCTAATTGCCTTCCTCCCTGAATTGGGACGTTGTTCCTTCACACGGGTTGTTTACACGGCATTCCTGAAACATTTGTGTCGCAGAGGATCCGTTTGTTTCCAGATTTTGGAGGACTTTTTTTCTAAACTGGGTGTTCAATTGCTTTCTCCTCGCATTTCATCCTCAGACCAATGGTCAAACTGAAAACAAACCAGACATTGGAACTTATCTAAGATGCTTTGTGTCGCGATCGGATGATGGGTCTCTTTTTTGCTTTGGCTGATTTTTCTCTTAAAATGGGCTACTCTCCACTTGAGTTCTCCGTTTTCGTAATTCTGGGTTACCTCGATTTTCTTCAGGCAACGAGGCTTCGCTGTCCAGGTGTTGACTCTGTTGTTGACGTAGCCAGTTTGGGACCAGGTAGGGAAAAGGGGTGTCCTTCTCTCAGGAAAGGCCACGGTTTCTAACCGGCAAGGAGTGGTCCTCGGTTTAAAGTGGGGGACTTGGTCTGGTTTCCCAAAGAATATCCAGAGAGTACCTCCAAAATTTAAGCCAGGTTCTTGGACCTTATAAAAAATCGGAGATTATTAATCCTTTTTTTTCGTTTGCTTTTCCGGGGACATTAAATCCAAACGTGTTCCACAAATCCTTGTTGAAGAGGTTTGTTGAGCCTGGTTCCGTGTGTCCTCCTGACCCTGTTTTGGTTGAGGAATCTGGGAGTATTGGTTGAGAAAATATTGGATTCTGTTTTCTGCAAACTCCAGTTTTTTTGTTAAAGGAGGGTTATGGTCGAAGATAATTCTTGGGTGTTTGCTTCGGACTCCATGCAAGGAGACATCCTGGTTCATAGAATCATCCTCCGACCGGTTGCTCAAATGAGGGTTCGGTGACCCCTCCTAAGGGGGGGGGTACGTTGTAAGGGTTTGAGATATTCTGAGCGGCCTCCCCTGTGGTTCAAGCGTATAGGGGATTGTGAAGATGGGAATCGGGTTACTATGGCTTATTTAAGGGAATCATTTTCCCATCAGGGTTGCCGGTGATCAATTGTTCTGGTCGAATCCTTCTTTCCAGTTTCCCCTTGTAGCCGCTGTGCTGTCTGCATCTCCCTATCAGATAAGGCAATTTCTTATTTGTGTTTTTGCTATATTTTATTTGGTCCTGCATTCTGTGGGGCCTTTCAGGGTCCCCTCCGGGGCTTTTGCCCCTCAGTTTATTCAGCCACTGTTTTTCTTTTGCTTTTTTCCAGTTTTTCAGTGGCTGTTTTTTGTTACACCAGAGAACTAATTTATTTGGGAAGGTCGGTGATCTCAGGTGATTTTGAAATTGTAAGTGGTGTTTTTCAGGGTTTTCTGGATTGCGTAAGACCCTCCTTCCTTTTCTATTTAGATAGTTGGGGCCCCCGCTTTGCTCAACTATTTGTTTTTCTGTGCATTTTTCCTTTGTTAACCGCCATTACATTTGGGGGTTTCTATTATCTTGGGGTTCTGCTCCGGGGAATGCTTTCCTTTTCTTTTCTTTAGGGTTTAGTTTCTTCAGGCTGTGAGAGGCGTCTGGACCAACGTAGGAACCTCCACGGCTGCCTCAGTTGCTGGTTATCGGGTACTGCAATCTCTAATTCCAACTGCTCTTGTATTTCCTTTTTTTGCCTGCACCCTCAGCTACCGACATAACACTGGGTGTCAGTTCGAATTTTTAAAAATTGCCAAAATGACATCAGTAAAGTCCGGGGGTACGATTTTGTCAAAAATAAATTTTTTGGGGAATTCAACTGACACCCCAGCATTGTTGGGGGTCCTAACAAGGGGCACAGCAAATTTTAGGGGACTCCCAAAAGGGGCGGAGCTATGACCCCCCAAAAGGGGGCACCCCTCCCATTTTAGAGGGTCATAGCTCCACCCCTTGGGCAACACCCAAAATTTCTGGGCCCCTGTTTAGGACCCCCACAACAAGCTGGGGTGTCATTCGATTTTTTTAAAAAATTGCCAAAAAGGCTACCAGAAGGGCCGGGGTGTTATGATTTGGTAGCTGAGGAGAGCAGGCAAAAAAGGAAAACACCAGACGTTGAATCTATAGATTGCAGTACCCTGACCTAACCCCACAATAGAGGCCGCCGGGAGCGTTCCTTAGTTGGTCCTAGAGCCTCGTCAAGCCGAGAAACAACTACACCTAAAGAAAGAAAGAGGAAAGCTATCTGCCCCGGGCAGTCCCCAAAAAAACATAAAAGCCCCCAAACAGTAAGGCGGTTAGACAAAAAAATACTGAACAGAAAAAAATTATACAAACGTGGGGCCCAACTTACAATAAAAAGGTAGGAAGGCACTTACTCAATCCAAAAAACCCTAAAAGCACAACCTACTAATTAAAAACACCTAATCACACGACCTCTACCACCTAAATTAGTTCTTGGTGTAACCAAAAACAAAAAACACCACTGAAAAGATGGGGAAAAAGCAAATGTAAAACATCAGTGGCTGAACTAAACGAGGGCAAAAGCCCCCGGAGGGACCCTGAAGGCCCCCACAGAATCAGGACAAAATGCAAAAATAACACAAAACAAAAAAAAAAGTCTATCTGTTAAAGGAGATTCAACACACACAGCAGGCTACCAAGGAAACAGGAAACCAAGGATGAACCAAACAATTGACACCGGCAACCCAGATGGGAAGGCGACCCCTTTTAAAGACCTCATAACACCGTTCTCCTCCATCTTCAGGGACAGTCCGTACCGTTTTGTAACCCCAAGGGGCTTCTGCTCAAACTCATTTCCGCCATTACAACACCGGGGGTATCGTTTGTCAAAAATGAAATTTTTGGGGCAATTCAAACTGACACGCCGCTTGTTGTGGGGTCCTAACTAAGGGGGCACCAAATTTTAGGGTGATCTACCAAAAGGGGGGCGGACTTGACCCCCCAAGTGGGCCCCCCTCCTCAATTTAGGAGGCATAGCTCTGGCCCCTTTGTCGATCACCCTAAAATTTGCTGTCCCCCCTTAGTTAGGACCCCCACAACAATCTGGGGTGTCGTTGAATTCCCCCCAAAATTTCATTTTTGACAAAATCGATACCCCCGCACTTTTGTATGCATTTTTGGCAATTTTTTTAAAAATTCGAACTGACACCCACATTGTTGGGGGGGGTCCAACAAGAGCACAGAAGTTTTAGGGTGATCGACCAAAGGGCAGAGTATGCCCCCCCCCAAAAAGTGGGCACCCCCCTCAATTTGGGGGCATGCTCAGCCCCCTTTGGTCAATCACCTAAATTTGCTGTGCCCCTTGTTAGGACCCCCACAACATGCGGCGTGTCAATTCGAATTTTTTAAAAATTGCCAAAATAATATACAGTAAGGGTGGGGGGGTATCGTTTTGTCAAAATGAAATTTTTTTGGGGGAATTCAACTGACACCCAACATTGTTTGGGGGTCCAACAGAGGACAGCAAATTTAGGGTGATCTGACCAAAGGGGGCAGAGTATGACCCCCTAAAATGAGGAGGGGGCCCACTTTTGGGGGGTTCATAGCTCCGCCCCCTTTGGTCAATCACCCAAAATTTGCTTGACCCTTAGTTAGGACCCCCACAACAATGCGGGGGTCATTCGAATTTTTAAATAATGCCTGAATGACAACAGTAAGGGCGGGGTATGATTTTGTCAAAAAAAAATTTTTTGGGGGGGAATTCAAACGACACCCAGCTTGTTGGGGGGACCTAAAAGGAGCAACAAATTTTGGTGATCTGACCAAAGGGGGCGGACTATGACCCCCTAAAAGATAGGGTGCCCATTTGGGGGGTCATACTCCGCCCCCTTTGGTCAATCACCCTAAAAATTTGCGGCCCTTAGTTAGTTCCTATTTTTTTGGGGGGTTCTGCTACGGGTAGTTAGCTTTCTCTTCTGCTTTAGGTTACTATCTTCCGGCTGTGACAAGGGTTAGGATCACCATAGGTTTGCCCACGGCTGCTTCTAGTTTGCGGTTAGTTTAGGGCCTGCACCCATGGTTTCCAGCCTCTTGGTGTATTGTACTTTGGTATTTTTTATTCTCCCAGCTACCGAAACATAACAGGGTGCTTGATCGCACGACCAGGCTTTGGGGTAACAACACCGAGCCCGTGATGCTAGGGGGATTCCGGGTACAAGCCGGTCCGGCCCCGGGGCTCACTTTAAATGTGGGATATTTACAGGGACTTGAATAATGATATGGGGATTCGGACGCCCTTGTGGGCCTGGTCAGGTGACCACGCGCTATCAAATCCACTGGAGGGTGATATTTGCAGCAAGTTAAGCCTCCCCCCAAGTAAGGCTGATTATCCTCCAGGCAGATAAATGCAAAGGCGGACAACGGGACCCGGCAGTCAGGGATAATAAGGGAACACACAATAATCACTTTGGTACCTTTATTGAGATGTTCAGACACTTCCCAGCGCTGAGGTGAAGGTGCACACCAATTCTTCCACTGGTAGGTGGTGGCCTCCGTACTCTGCCTTTTTGGATAAAGTCCTGACCTCTTGAAGCAGGTCAAACCTTGGTCTCCATCTTGCACCTGGCTGATTTGTGATTGGATTCCGTTGAAGCACAAGTCTCTTTTGCAGTGCACCTGACTCCATCCTCCTGACCAGCCTTATCCTTTTATGGTACTCCTGGGACTTGTAGTCCCCAGGAACTCCGGGTTCTCCTAATGGCCGTGGAGACCCTATAGGCTCGGACCCCGGTGTCCGGTGTACTTTGCTGAGAGACTATTAAGGCTCCTTTGTCTCATTTAACTTCCACTCCCTTCGGCCTACCTGGATCATCACAGATCAACACACGCGTTTGGGGGCCCTTTCGCCTCTCTAAGCGTCGGCCGCCTACTGACTACACTCCCAATTCAGCTCGACTAGACTAAGTGATTTCTCTGTATCATCTTATAGACCCACTAGCAGCTGAGCTCTCTGAGCAGACTGACTCCGAGCAACTCCCGAATGGCTGCTTGTAAACTCAACTCGATGTTTCCTGTAAGTCCTTTATATTCTTACACACTCCCCTGTGTCCTCTGGAAAATTGTACGGTGGTGATGGCATAATGACCCTGGTGGATCTTCCTTCATGCACCCTTTGGAAGATATGGATCCAGTCACAGCGGGCTCACATTCCCCCCTAGTAAACCAGCACTCCGGGGCTAAATACAAAAACAAAGAACAAAACATTTATAAAAAACTCTTCCTTTTAGGAGGTAAGGCACTCTTGAACTGTTGCAATAACGGTAAAATAAACAACTTGTCTTAACACATTGAGGAATTGAGAAACCAAAAAATTCCAGCTCTTTGAAAATGATGCCAAAAAGGGGGAAAAAAAAGAAAAAAATAAGTCCATTCACTTGTTTCAATACAAAAGGAAAAAGATTAATAAATAAAATATAATAAAGCTTATTATAAGCAAAAAAATAACATTTATGTCATGACTCTAAACAATTATTTACATTTACTAAGGGTTGAATAATCTCTAAACCTACGGATTTTCCTTTTTGTGGCTACGTTCTGATTGCGTGGTGCATGACCTTGAGGAGCGTTTCCCGCGGTCTGCTGAAAGTGAATAAGAATTGCCTAATCTCGTACGGACTGGCAACACCCTGTGACGGGTGAACTGGCTCGACTTCTGAGGGGATCCTTCTTCCGAGGTTCAACTTCTTGGGACCGCTTCTGGGTTCCACTTGTTAGGTTCTGCTGGGGCAGTTTCCTCTGGTACGACTTACGAACAACGGTGCAACGGATGTAGGGTTCTCTTTGAGGTTGTAGAATTGAAGCACGGGAACATTACGGCATCTCCAATTCTGGGCCAACCCCGGGGGGAAATCCCAAGTCTGTATTAGACTGTTATCACGCTTTTCCTGATTGACAACAGGTTCCTTCCTGAAGCTTTAAGGGGGTTTGGAACAACTTTAGGTGACTCTGTACAGTTGCATCGTTCTTCCTCCATCCTTGCAATTTTGCACGTTTTCTGTTGTCAAACCTGACTTCTGATGATGTAGGGCTCCTCTTTCCCTTATCGTCGAGTTTGTGTAACCCCTTTTCTCTTCGTACGACTTCACCAGGTGCGAAAGGTTCAGCTGGCGCACTTTTGTTGTAGCGATCTGCTTGTTTTTCCCTACTCATTGAGACATCTGCAACGCAGGTTTGACTTTTCTGTACTGTTCCGTCTTTTTTGTTTTCCCAGTCTTCTACCACATTCTTCCCGGTTCTACAACACCAAGCTCCAGATCCATGGGCAGCTTTCCTGGTCTGGCCGCTGAGTAACGGGGTGCAATTGGTGGAACTCACAGGTATGTGATTGTACAGATCTACCAGGTCAGGAGTAGGTCGGGCCACCGATTTCTCTCCTCAGTGGTACAGTCTTCAAAGGTAAGACGTGTGATTCTCTTCTCAAGAGACCATTGTTTGGGGGGTACGGTGTGGTTTGATCTTCTTACACCTGTACAAGTACAGAACTCTTTGAATAATTCGGCCTCGAAGCTGGGCTTGATCAGTTAGACCTGCTCAATACCGTGTGGTCTCAGAAACAGCTTTGGGAAACTCTTTGCTGCTGTCTCGCCGTCAGTCTTTTACAGGGGCGACCCCGGAACCGGATGTGACCCCATAGTCGGGCATAGGATACCGACCGGCTGGGTGACAATGCATGGTCCAGGGCCACATCTTCCAAGGGACAGTCTCGGATGGTTGAGGGTGCCTTCGCTGTTGTATCCTTTCTCTGAGGCCCCGGTCCACATTCTGGCCCATCTCTCAATGGAGCTGCGCATTCCCACCCTAGAAACACACTTCAACAGGGTCTCCAGCTTCTTCCAGCCAAAGGTCCGCTTATCGTGATACTTCTAACACCATCTGGATTCTGCTCTGGAACTACACTGCCATACCACTCTGGTCCTTGGATTGACGTACCTCCGGCCAGCTTCTCACGGTATAACGCCGGGGTCCCTCATTCCACAGCTGCTTTGCTTGTTGGGCGCATCCTTCTCCAAGGAGGAACCTTCTTGGGTTATAACTCCTTGATTCGGCTGCCAATGGATCGCTGCCTGAGTCTCCTTCCACTGGGGAGGTAAAGGATTTAACGTTTCACGCATTCCGATGGCTTTTGCCATGGATCACCCATTCCTGGAAGGCAGGTAGTTTTGTCTCTTCCAGATCATCCACTTCTTCTTCTGCGCCGATTCATGAGGCACCTGGATAGGGCATCGCGTTGGCATTCTTGGGCCTGCCGGTACTGATCGTGAATTGGGAATTGACGTCGAGCCATCCATCTTGTTCCATGGCTCCCGCTTAGCTGTTTCAAGATGCGTTAAGGGGTTGTTGTGGTGTCATGAACTTGTGGAGGCTAGATATGCTTAAACCTCTCCTGATGGCCCAGACCTGTAGGAACTCCAACTTGAAGCTGCTGTAGTTCCTGGGTTCCTCTCGGCGGGCGGACTTCCGCTGCATAGGCGATGACTTTCTCCAGGCCATTTTGCTTCTGACTGAACTGCTCCCAACCTTCATTGCTGGCTCAGTATACAGCAGAAAAAGGTGGTGTAGTCCGGATAGGCTAGGATCTCATCACCTGTCAGGATCTCCTTAATTTCCTTGAATGCTTTCCCTGTTCTTTCCCCAGTGGAATGGAGAATTCCGCTCCTGAGGGCTTCCCACCAGGGGTCTTGCGAGGAGCGGCTTTCTTGGGTAATCTTTACAAACCTCCGGTAGTACCGTCAGTCCCGGAACCGTCCACCTCCTTGAGATTTTTCGGCCCGGCCACTTCTGGATGGCGGTGATCTTTTCAGGTCTGGCGCTACTCCTTCTGAGCTGACAATTGTCCCAGATCGTACTTTTTGTTTGAGCGTGGATTTGAAGGCTTATTTCATCCCATACTTGGACGTGACTCGAACACCTCCGCCAGGTGCTTCAAGTACTTCATACGTTTTGGAGTATCGATGACCGTCCAGGTCAGCAACACAGTTTCAAAGTTGAGATCCCAGGAGCCTCCATCACTCCTGGATTGTTCCAGGGGCACTGCTGAGTCCCAAACGGCATTCTGTCGAACTCACAGAGTCCCTCGGGGTGGTGAAAGCCGCTCTCCCGTCCTCCTCAGCCCCCAGCTACTTCCAGTAATCCCTAGTGAGGTCGGGGGAAAAGAATTAAATTTTTTAAAATGCGCTAAGGATTCCTCTACTGGTAATGGGTAGCATCTTTATGTGTAACGATTTACTTGTCGTAATCTACACACATTCCATGCTTCCATCCTTTTTCCTGCAGACTAAGGGTGCTGCCCAGGGACTGCAAACCCTTATCACCCCTGCTTCCTTCAATCACGCAACATTTCCTTGGCTTTCTGGTAGTGTGCTGGAGGTATAGGCCTGTACCGTTTTTTTAAAAATGGAGGAGACCCTGAGGGAATAGCTGTACTCCCTTAATTGCCCAAAGTCAAGTGGGGTGTTTGGCTGAATACCTTGTGTACTCTGAACTACTCGGTATACTCCTTGTTTCCGGGGGCGGGTGGTTCGTCCCGCATGGAGTGCTGACACCAACCCCACCTGGGTGGTCGGCCGTATCCTCACTATTTGGGGGAGGCTAAGGCTCCGTCGTGTGAAGGAGTTGTTACCACGCTTAATTAGCAACACTGGCATAACGTGGAATTTGACTTCATCCTCCCCCCTTGAGAAGACGCCTGGCACCCCCCCATTTATTACATCCACTACCCCTCTGGCAGTCAAGATGTAGGTCGTGCTTGAACAATGGGGCTCATACTGCTTGGTAGTTCTGTCCTCAACCTATTCTGCTCACACCAAATAACATTTCACCATTGGGGGATCCAATGGGTTCGGGTCTGTTACCCGTACATTACGAACCACCACCGGTCATTTCAACTTTTGCGGCACATCAGGGTCCGAACCTTCCGGATCACTCCCTTTTGCTTTGGTCGGGCAATTTCAGCAATGTTGAGAAAAAAACACAACCTCCTCCAAACATTTACAATAAGTTAGTGCCTAAAAACCACTTAACCCATTTTTCCTCTTTAACGTCTTCACAAACAAGAAGCCTGATTCTTAGCTCTACTCCCCCACTTTTACTCTTCATTTTTAGCCCCCATAAGTCAAGAGGGAGGCCATTAGAGGCGATATGGCAAAGTCAGGGTTTGGGGTTGGAACTGTCCATGGACATATTTATTGTAGAGGACATCAGTTATGAGGTTACCTGAGATCCAGTTCCCAGGGCAGGGATTGCGATCCCGCCTTGAGGACAGGTTTGGTCTTCCTCCCACAAACCGCGGTTCCAGTCTGAGGGCCGAGGAGTCTATTCCTGGGTGTTGGCCCCGGACCCAGGATTTGCTCGTTTAAAAAAAGGACACAGAGTGCTGGATGCCTTCTCTGTGGCGGGTAGCAGTGATCTCTCGGCGAGGATGATGCTGGTCGCGGTCCTTCCTGGGGGTGGCTTGCCTCCTCCGGTGGGGGACGTCCTACCTCCCTCCGGCGCATCCAAGGGGACACCCTCTGGGCATCACTAAGGACTTTCCTTTTCCCCGTCGGCAGTGCAGGGGGATCATTACAGTGGCCAGGTTTTTGGTCAGCTGGCGCACTTCTGAGCCAAACGCCACTCATAGGGGCGCCACTGCGTTTTTTGGTTCCGCCCCGCGGGGAAAAGGTGGATGCCTGCTGGCTTTAGGGTGGCTTCACTCAGGGACACTGGGTTGCCTCTCGGTGTTTCCGGGTCGCAGTCCTTTTATAGTTAAGGCTGGTGGTGGAACCACTGACGGGGAAACGGGTCTGGTTGGTGGAACCCTAACTTTATTTTTACAAGACAATTTCTTGCAAGAGAGCGGGTGGCATCCGGGAAAGGGAAGGAATCACGGCAATTAGCCAGGCAGTCTCTGGACAGGCAGGTTTGTCACAATAATGACCAAGGAAGTCCTGGACAGGCAGGTTTCAGAATGACCGGGCAGTCTCTGGGCAGGCAGGTTGCACAGCAAGGACCAGGGCAGTCTCTGGACAGGAGTTGTTCACAGAAGTGACCAGGGCAGTCTCTGGACAGGCAGGTGTCACGGCAAGTGACCAGGGCAGTCTTTGGACAGGCAGGTTTCACGGCTAGTGACCAGGGCAGTCCTGGCAGGCAGGTTTTCACGGCAAGGACCAGGGCAGTCTCTGGACAGGCAGGTTGTCACGCAAGTACCCAGGAAGGCCCTCGGACAGGCAGGGTTTGCACCAAGTGACCAGGGTAGTCCTGACGGAGGTTTGTCACAAACCAAGGCAGTCTTAGACAAACGGCATATACACCTGAGCTGGTGGAGCCTCCTGTAGGCTGCATCGGGATGGCAGATGATCGCTCCCAGGTGAGCAGGCAAAGCTCTGGAATAGGGGGTCTCGCTGATATGTCCGAACCTCTAGATAGAGCTCAGTCGGATGAGATGACGCTCCCGGTGGAGGCAAGAGTCTCAGCAATAGCCGGGAACTCCGCAGATGATTCCGAACCTCTGGATAAGCTGCAGTCGAGCGATTCGCTCCCAGGTGAGCAGGCAACAGCCGGGACTCTGCTGAAGATGTCCGAACCTCGGATAAGCGCTCAAAGGCCGCAGGCAAACAGACAGGAAACAGGAGGCAACTGGAAACAGGAGCGATGGCTGAAGCAGAGTTAGACTGCACAGAAACAACATTGCTCGGGCACCTCCATTAAGGAGGAAGCCCTAATATAGGGTGGGTCCACCAGCATTGGCTGGAGACTAATTTGGAAATCGCGGGCTCCTTTTTAAGAGCGGGGGAGGGTGCGGGGCGGCCCAAGGCCAGCAGCGGGAAGGAGCGCGCGGGACCAAGGGCGGAAAGGAGGACGCCGAGGATCCAAGGCGCAGGGGAGGCTGGGAGCATGAGGACGCTGGCGCAGGTGAGGAGAGCGACTCCCTGTTGGCAGCAGGCAGGAGCGGGCGCTACAGTACCCCCCTCTAGGCCCCCCCCTTTTTGGCCAGAAAAAATTACTAGGAGAGGAGGGGCATGGATGTTTCCCCGAGGTTCCCAGGTTCTCTCCTCAGGACCAAACCCCTTCCAATCCACCAAAAAATAAGCTTTTTTCCCCCCCTTTTTGTGGCCAAATTTTCTTACCTCAATTCATCATCAGCGCCACTGACAGGAGTGTACCTGTGATTTAAAAAAAAAGAGTTAAGAACCCAGGTTTGGAGGAGAGATACATAAAAGAATTAGGAATTCGCAAATTGACCGGGGTTTCAATTTTAGGACACCGGTTGACGACTGAGATCTCAAAAGGCCGAGAACCGAGGACCTCTTGTAGGACGGAATTTTGAGCGAACAATTTACGAAAGCCAGGACTTTGTCCCCAGGACGGAATTGAGGAGGATCCAGAGTTTTTTGTCAGCTGTCTTTTCAGCGCTCGGATGCTGAATGAGTGCGGAGGGGTACTCTCCCAGATGGAGGGAGAAATTCTCTAACCAAATTCCGCACGGATTGCCCAGAGATGGAAACAGGGACGGGATCCGGGGTTTTTCCGAAGACTACAAAAAACGGAGACTTGGTGGAAGATTCGTCCATGATATTGTAGGAAATTTTCGGCCCAAGGCAGGAGCTCCACCCAGTCAGAATGGTGGGCATTAACGAAGTGTCAAGATAACTGGTCAAATTCTGATTTATTCGTTCAACTTGTCCATTGGACTGTGGGTGGTAAGCGGGGAAAATCCAGGGTGACGTCTAGCAACTACAAGTGGCTCCCAGAAACGGAGGTGAACTGAACCCCACGATCCCCACAATGTGACAGGCAACCATGAAAAGGAGAGTGGCGGATAAAGTCTTTAGCCAACCGATGCAGATGAAGACCTGGAGAGGAATGAAGTAGCCATCTTGGAAAAGCGGCAGCGACCACCCAATGCTGTACAACCACGAGACGGGAAGATCAGTAATGAAGTCCAGTATAGTTGCCGGGCCGGGTACAGGAAGCGGAAAAAAAAGAAACGGCCGGCAGGCAGGTGTCTCGGAACTTGTTGCGGGCACAGGAAAACACAGGCAGAAACAAAGTCTATTACGCTTTGTGCAGGGTAGGCCACCAATAATGCCGGTAATGAGTTGGAGGGTCTTTTTTTGACCAGCGTGGCCAGCGAGTTTAGATAATGACCCCAAGTAGGATTCTTCCGATCATTTCTGATCCGAAGTCTTAACCAGGGGGAGACGTTTAAACCACGGGAGCCACCTGATCACTCTGGCGGGATCGATGATATCTTAGGTTCCTCGAGACCGACACCAAAAAACCGAGACAAGCATCCGCCTTGATTTTTGTCAGCTGGGCGAAAATGCAAAAAAAAAAATCAAGCGGGCAAAAAACAAGGACCACCGGGCTTGGCGAGGGTTTAATCTCTGGGCATGCTGGAGGTTTGCCAGATTCTTGTGGCCGTGAAATGATTACCAGATGAAAGAGCCCCTTCGAGAGGTAACGCCCTCCCCCAATGCCAACTTGAGGCCAAAACTTCGCCCCCCTATGGAAGTTGCCTCGGAGGAGGAGAAGAGTTTGGAAAGAAACCGCAGGATACCACCTCCCGGAGAACTTTTTGGGTAAGTACCGCTCCGGCTCCAGCAAGGAAGGTCCACCTACAGGAAGAAAAGCTTTTGCCATCGGGCGAGCAGCACTGGAGCGGAAAGAAGGCCTGTTTTGAGAAAGGAAGGCCTCCTCTCTTCGGGCGTCCACTGTTTGGGGTTGCTCCTTGGGGTGGCGGGGGAGATTGGCGCAGCCCCCCGGAAGAGAAGTGCGGTATAAGAAAAACGGTAAAGTTGCAATCCCAGGAACCGCTGAATGGCCTTCAACCCCTCCGGTCGGGGCCACTTTCCCGTGGGGACACAAATTTCTCCGGATCCATTCGTTAGGCCTGTTTAAAATATTAGCCCAGAAACGGAAGCGATGTTGCCAAGAGGCCTTCTCTATTTGGCGAAGAGGTGATTTCGCCCCGACCTGACAGAACCTGACGAACATCCCTCCGGGAGACTGAAGACCCGGAGAGAAGACCAAGATGTCGCAAGGTACACCACAACGCAGGAGAGAGGGGTCCCGGAAGATTCATTGACCAACTCCTGAAAGACTGCGGAGCATTTCAGAGACCAAAGGGGATCACCAAAGTACTGTATGGCCGCCCGGGTGTTGGGAAAGCCGTCTTCCATTCATCCCCGACGGATACGACCAGGTTGTATGCCCACGAAGATCAGTTTGGTGAAGACTTAGCCCCTCAAAGACGATCAAACATTCTTTGGGAAAGACGGAAAGGGGTACTTATTCTTCACCGGATCAAATTTAGGCCTCTGTATAAACGGGACGGGGATCCGTCCTTCTTTTTACGAAAAGAAACCTGCCCCGCTGGGGAGGTAATTTCCGTGAACCTTTTGCTAAGTTCTCCCGATTATTCGGACATCGACCTGGTCTCAGCAGCGGACAACGGGTAAATACGCCCCGGGGAGGCGTGGTACCGGGTACAGGTCGATGGGCAATCTATGGTCTATGCGGGGGTAAGTTTGCTTCCTTTTTTGAAAATCAGCAAATGACCAAATGGAATGGGGAGTCCTGGTAATTAGCAGAGTGGAGAAGGACAGAGGGATGAACAGGCCCAGACATTTTGATGACAGTCCGTCCCCCGAAGAAATTTCTCCATTCGCCAGTCAAGTACAGGGCATGCTTTTGGAGCCAAGGCAGACCTAGTAGAAAGCATGAGGGTCCGGCAGAACATGAAATGAATGCCTCAAATGCAACATTCCCACCTGCAGGGTTAGGGTCGGTGTAAGGCGGATGGGCAGGGGAGACCCCCTCCACAGCACAACAGTACTGGTTCAACAAAGGTTTGGTGGGGAAACGATACTTCTCTACAGGCCGTGACCGGATTCCCAGCTGCTCCGAATCAAGTTGGGCCATCTCGAAGTAACTTTTCTTACCGAAAGAATTGAACCGAGAGCAGCAGAGATGAAGAGGATTTATTTTTTGTCTAGATTGACCTCTCCGA
>JARQOD010007371.1:0-39418 GCA_033576555.1 Oophaga sylvatica | reverse complement strand
CAAAGGGCAGCCATCTAGAGCAGCGTTACATACATTTAGCAAGTGTGGAAGCAGCAGAGACGAGAAGGTTTTGTAATAATGCACTGGGAACCCATCTGGGCCCGGCGCTTTCCCACTAGGACTCTTTAACAGGGCAGACCGGAGCTCCTCCATCGTAGATGGCTTGGTCAATTGCTTTTTTTGAAGGTCTGTTAGGACTGGTAGATTTAGTTGGTTTAAAAAAGATTTTATATCTCTATGTTTTTTGAGTGAGGTCTCCGCAGTTTCCTCTGAACGTAAATTATATAATTGTTTATAATAGTCAAGGAAAGCCAACTCTAAATGTTTTGGATTTTGTGAGCTTACCCCCTGATCATTTTTAATTGAATTGATCAAAGTGCGAGCCTGTCTCTTCCTTAATTGAGACAATAGTAATTTAGAGGCTTTGTCACCATGTACATACATTCTTTGTTTCCACGAAGTATAGAGTTTGGCTGATCTTGAGTTAAGTATGTCCCTGAGCTGCTGTCTTTTTTTTTGTAACGTTTCTAAAGTTTGTTGATCGGGCTTACCTTTGTGACAAAGTTCAAGCTGCGTTATATTATCATATAAGTCATTAATTTCTTTTTGTCGCTGTTTGTTAAGAAGGAGGTGATAGATATAAGTTCTCCTCTAGTACGATTTGTGCGCTTCCACAAGATCTGCGGGAAGTTCTTCCTGGTATTTGCTCAAAGTATTGTGTGAGGGTGAGTTTCCACGGTCAGGAACGCTGCGTGTTTGGCGCTGTGCGCTGGCGCAGCGCCAAACACGCAGCGTCCAGATGTTACAGCATAGTGGAGGGGATTTCAAGAAATCCGTCTCCACTATGCGTAACAATACGCAGGTGGCAGACCTGCGTAAACGGACATGCGGCGGTCTTTTCAGACCGCAGCATGTCCTAGCGTATTGCGGCGACGGTGCGTCGCCGCAACATAATTAACACAGGGCTATGAAGCCTGCGCTCTTTCGGAGGTGTTCGGAGGTGTCCTGAACACCTCCGGAAAGATCGCGCGTCAGAAAGGGGGCGGGGCTTAGACGGAGCGGAATTTCCGCTCCGTCCAAAGCGCTATGGTTCCGGACCGTGGAACCATAGCCTAAGTCTTCTAACATACGTCCCTGTATTTCAGTATTACTAAGTACAGATTCATTCAGACGCCAAATTCTGTGTTTGGGACACATTTTAGAAATTTGAAGTTTTAATAGTACCGCCGAGTGGTCAGAGTAAATATTTGGAATTATATTTGCCTGTCTTGTGTTAGAAAGTAGTCTGCTGGGTATAAATATATAATCTAAGCGATGATAAGATCTATGAGGGTGGGAATAAAAAGTATAGTCCCGGTCAGATGGATTCATGTATCTCCAGGAATCAATCAACTGTAGTTTGTTCAACTGAGCTTTAATTCTACATAAATCTTTTGGGGAGATCGAGCTTTTTTGTTTGGTAGTATCCAACATAGGTTCCAGAGCTACATTGAGGTCCCCGCCTACCACTAATACACCCTCCCTGAAGCTGTCAATTTTTTTTAAGATTGCAATCAGCCATTTTAACAATCTTTTATTCGGGGCGTATAGACTGCATAATGTTACTAGGCAACCATCTAACAATCCCTTAACAAAAATGTAACGTCCAGAGGATCCGACATAATCTCTCTCTGCTGGAAGGACACTCCCCTTGCTATCGCCACTGACACCCCCCTTGAACCGGACTGTGTAGTGGTTGCATGGAACCACTTATTGTAATCCGATCTTTCAAAAGAAGGAATCTTATCTGGCTTGAAGTGTGTCTCTTGGATAAGTAGGATATCTGCCTGTTGTTTTTTAAACAACTGTAATGTATGGCGTCTCGTATTTGGAGAATTAAGTCCATGTGCATTAAATGAAATAAATGTGTGCACCTTATTTGGGTCCGCCATGGTATTGCGTGATGAAGTGGTCTTTAGTCCTCGAGCCTATAAGAATAATATATGGGTTCAGGAAGTGGGGGAGGGGGAGAGAACAGGAAAGGAGGGGAGAATCGTAGCAAAGAATAAAAAAGGGGTAGAACATTAACATTTTCAAGTAAATACCGTGAAGAACAATCTTCACTTCGAACATCGAACAGTATCTAGATGTACGTATACTAGTGCTGTTTGTTAGCTATGGAGAACATCAATACTATAATAAAACATATAACTAATAAAATTGCCCTATTTCAAAATGAACCTTGAACAAATTGAAAGGCTTAGCTATTTAATGCCTCACAGAGGAAAGTCCCGAACATGGGATACATACAACAACTCATGTCTATACAGTTACCATTTCCTTAGTTAGCTATCTTTTAAGTTGGTTTCCCTCTTATCATCATGTCAATTGCAGAGAAACATAAAACATTATAGCATATAATCAACACTCAATTTTCAGAAAACGTCCACAATTCCTTTAGAAGGTGGAGTTTTGGTCAATTTTCTCTTTATTCTTTGTGATTTCGGAGACAGGGCCACTTGCCACTCAGGTGGATCAGGCAGGGGGCGAATCAGAGAGGCTGAGTGGAAAGATTCCAGATCAGGGGGGTTTTCTAGAGTAATCTCCAGGGTTTCGCAGGCTGCTGTGATGTCTGATGAAGTTCTAGCCTGGATATTTTTATCTCCAGCAGTTATTTGTATACCGAAAGGAAATAGCCAACGGAATCGGTATCCTTTTTTCAATAAGGCCTCAGTGAATGGTTTCATAATTCTCCTTTTTTTGAGCGTGGTAGCAGATAGATCTTGAAATAGTTTAATTTGGGAATTATCATATGAAATCTCTTGAGACTCCCGGGCTCTGCGAAGAATTAAGTCCTTTACTCGGTAATCACATCTCTCGGTTGTTCCCCCTGAGAAGGCTTAGGACGGAGGGCTCTATGAACTCTCACTAGTTCAATTTCTTGAGAATCTGGATCAGATAGTAAGCTTTCAAAAATTTCTTTGGCCACTTTACTTAAGGCTTCAGATGCCACTTTCTCAGATAAACCTTTAATTCTTATATTATTGCGTCTTTCCCGGTTTTCATGGTCTTCCAGGATTGTGTAGACTCCATGGAGTTGGTTTTCATGTGTCTTTAGGCTGCTTAATACAGCATTCGATTGCTGTGTCATAATATTTTGTGAATTTTCGAGTGTCTCTAGTCTGTGGCCTTGTAAATTCAAATCTTGCTTTATCTCTGCAAGTTCTTTCCCTATTGGCTCTAGTGCTTTAGACCAGGGGTCCCCAACCGCCGGTCCGCGGCCCACCACCGGGCCGTAGCAGTCCTGATGCCGGGCCGCGGAGCCACGGCACAGAACGCTGGACCCACATGGAGCCGGCGACTGTAGCGCTGTAGTGACAGCTACAGTCGCCGGCTCCATCATCGATACTCACCTTCAGCCGCTGCGATCCCAGTCCCGGCCGTGGCAGCTTCATCCAGCGCTGAGCGGTGACGTATACCGCTCATTAAGGGCATGAATATGGACGCGACGCCACTCCCATATGCGTGGCATCCATATTCATGCCCTTAATGAGCGGTATTACGTCACCGCTGCGCACAGGAGGAAGCTGCCACGGCTGGGACAGGGATCTGCAGCGACGGAGCGAGGAGGGTAAGTATGACAGGGATGACGGGGGAGCCCAGGAGAGGGTGGGAGAGGAGCCTTGTATACAAGGGAGGGTGCGGAGCCGTAGTGGGAGGGGAGCCATGTTACAGGGAGGGAGGAGCCATGTATATAGGGTGGGAGAGGAGCCATGTATATAGGGTGGGAGAGGAGCCATGTATATAGGGTGGGAGCGGAGCCATGTATATAGGGTGGGAGAGGAGCCATGTATACAGGGAGGGTGGGAGCAGACCCTTGTATATAGGGTGGGAGAGGAGCCATGTATATAGGGTGAGAGCAGAGCCATGTATATAGGATGGGAGCGGAGCCATGTATATAGGGTGGGAGAGGAGCCATGTATACAGGGAGGGTGCAGAGCCATGTATAAGAGGGTGGGAGCGGAGCCTTGTATATAGGGTGGGAGAGGAGCCATGTATATAGGGTGAGAGAGGAGCCTTGTATACAGGGAGGGTGCAGAGCCATGTATAAGAGGGTGGGAGCGGAGCCATGTATACAAGGGTGGGAGCAGAGCCATAGTGGGAGCGGAGCCATGTATAAGAGGGTGGGAGCGGAGCCTTGTATACAGTGAGGGTGCAGAGCCATGTATAAGAGGGTGGGAGCAGAACCTTGTATATAGGGTGGGAGCAGAGCCTTGTATATAAGATAAGAATGATAAGAATGCACTACTACTAAACTACAACCCCGTCCATAGCCCTGCCCCCTTATGACCAAAGCCCCACCCCTGCCACACCTCCATCCCCGCCCTGCCGGGCCATGGAAGAATGGTCTTGCTTGAAGCCGGTCCCTGGTGCAAAAAAGGTTGGGGACCACTGCTTTAGACAATATACGTTTGATAAATGATCGTGTGACCAATGAGTCTTTTGTATTTCCCCCCATGTCTGAGTCACTTTCGAGTTCGGAGTCTGAGTCCTCCAGTAGGTTCATATCTTGAAGTTTAGGTGATTTAAATGAGTCAGTTTGAGCCGCTTGTTTTTTAAGGAAATTATCTAGATCTGCCTGAGTGATGGATCTTGTTGTTTTAGGTACGCTCTTTTGCGTTTTCACGTTTGATTTCCCCATGATTGCAATTATCTATAAAGTAAGATTAGGGCAAATATTCATTAAATTTCTCCAGCTAACAAAGCATTTACTTAGATTATCATTGAATCAGGTTTAAAAATATTGGGTTAAGAATTATTTTTGTATTCCCAATCCTGGATAGTAAGTTACAGTCGACTTTTCTCCACTTTATTCACTATGTATTAAGCTCAAGAATTTACTAGGGGACTTTATTAAAAGATTCAAAATATACAGTGCCTAGTGGTAGAATTAGTACATCGATTCCTCTGATATTCTATTCCCTCCTTCCTCAGCAAATAGAGTGTCAGGTATAGGAATGAGGATAGAGGAGTGAAAGCAGCAGCGTCAGCCCCACTAAGAGTTAAGGGTATGCCACACTAAACAATATCGCTAACGGGATCGCTAAAAAACGTCACTATTAGCGATCCTGTTAGCGATGTTGTTCAGTGCGGCAGCTTCCAGCGACGAGCTTCCTGCTGTGATCTCGCTCGTCGCTGGAATCGCTCCGAACCCTATTTTCTCGTCGGCGCTCCCGCTGGTAAGTATCTAATCGCTGTGTGGCACCTTTTCTTAGCGATTTAGCGGTACTTTTGTACCGCTAAAGTCGTTAAGAAGATCGCTAACGGCGATAGCGTCGTTAACTATATCGCTAAATGTGGCCGCATTTAGCGATCTAGAAACAATCCCGCTAGCGATCGCATTAGTATGCGTCGTTATTGTGATCGCTAGCGGGATTGTTTAGTGTGGCAGTACCTTTAATGTCCAGGCAAGTCCGTAGCTTCAAAGAGAAACAGCTCCCTTCCCCCCAGCGTTTCACAAAACAAAGCAGGACTAATTTCCAGCAAACACCAGACCCCAGGCAACGATCCAAGAAAAGACAGAGGGCCGAGGACGAAAGAGAGGTGAGCTCACTGTTACATTCCTACCTCCCCGCTGTTTCCTCCGTTGTACAGCTCCAGACCAGTTATTCAAGTGCCTCAGCAGTCCGGAGGTATGCCGTCAGTCACCAAGCCTCCCCTGATTTCAGTACCACTAGGGAGAATGGCGTCCCGTCAGCACTATTGTGCTTCTATTACCTTCCTGCAGAGTCACGCTGGCTGTAGATCCGGGGGACTATTTTTGTGTGCTGCGGCTGAATACACCACTCGTTCTGCCCCTATCTCGTTTACTGTGTCTCTGGGGTCACGATGTATCTCGTCTGGGGGGGATTAGAAGCGAGTACCTTAGGAGAAGGGTTGTTAGGTCTGGAAGTTTTCTTTGCTGGTCACAGCTAGTAGTGTGATATCTTATTCACGATGCTGTCCTCAGCTTTAATATCCCTCCGCCACTCCAGTGTTTCCCTCCGGCAGCTTCTTATGTGGAAAGACCCTTTTTATGCTTCTGTCTGACAAAAAAACAGGGTCTGTGTGAGCCGTGTATGCTCAGGGTCTGCTCCGGATTCGGGGATGTTATTTAGAAGGGGTCTAGTTATATTTTAAGTCCCCTTTATAAGTATGTCCTGGGAGCTCGGGTTTCCCTCTTCCTCTCTCTCCCCAACCCTAACCCTAATCCTAACTTTAGCGCCAACCCTAACCCTAACTTTAGCCGCAACCCTAACCCTAATGGGAAAATGGAAATAAATACATTTTTTTTATTTTATTATTTTTCCCTAACTAAGGGGGTGATAAAAGGGGGTTTGATTTACTATTTATAGTGGGTTTTTATGATTGGCAGCTGTCACGCTAAAAGACGCTTTTTATTGCAAAAAATAGTTTTTTTGCATTGCCACATTTTGAGAGCTATAATTTTTGCATATTTTGGCCCACAGAGTCATTTGAGGTCTTATTTTTTGCGGTACAAGTTGACGTTTTTATTGGTACCATTTTTGAGCATGTGACATTTTTTGATCGCTTTTTATTTCGATTTTTGGGAGGTTAGAATGAACAAAAATCAGCAATTCATGAATTTCTTTTGGGGGAGGCGTTTATACCGTTCCGCATGTGGTAAAATTGATAATGCGGTTTTATTCTTCGGGTCAGTATGATTACGGCGATACCTCATTTATATCATTTTTTATGTTTGGCGCTTTTATAGAATAAAAACAATTTTATATAAAAAATAATTATTTTTGCATTGCTTTATTCTGCGAGCAATAACTTTTTTATATTTTCACTGATGATGCTGTATGGCAGCTCGTTTTTTGCGGGACAAGATGACGTTTTCAGCGGTACCATGTTTATTTATATCCGTCTTTTTGATCGCGTGTTATTCCACTTTTTGTTCGGCGGTATGATGATAAAGCATTGATTTTTTTGCTTTTTTTTTTTTTTTTTAAGGGGTTCACTAAAGGGGTTAACTAGTGGGACTGTTTTATAGGGGGGTTCGTTACGGACGCGGCGATACCAGATATGTGTACTTTTATTGTTTTGTTTTTTTTATTTACAGGAAGAAATTAATTTATTGGGGAATATTTTTTTTTTTTTTTATTTATTTTGGATTTTTTTTTTACACATGTTTATTTTTACTTTTTTAACTTTTTTACTTTGTCCCAGGGTGGGACAACACTGTATTTTATCAGATCGCTGGTGTGACAGTGTGCACAGCACTCTGTCACACCAGCGATCGCACAGGAATAGCTGCAGGCTTCTCAGTGCCTGCTCTCAGCAGGCACTGAGGAAGCCGCCTCCCTGCAGGACCCCGGCGCCATCTTGGATCTGGGTCCTGGGAGGGAGGAAGCCCTCAGAACAGCGCGATCAGAGAGGGCTCCCTGCGCGATGCTCCCCTGTGCCCCCAGTACACCGCGATCATGTTTGATCGCGGTGTGCCAGGGGTTAAGGTGCCGGGAGCGGTCCGTGACCGCTCCTGACACACAGTCACGGGTGTCAGCTGTGATAATCAGCTGACACCCGGCGGTGATTAGCTGCGCTCCCTCTGGGAGCGCAGCTGATCGCCTATGACGTACTATCCCGTCCATGGTCAGATTGGCATGGGTTTCATGGACGGGATAGTACGTCTAATGTCAGAGAGGGGTTAAGCACCAGATCAAATAAATTTTTCTTCATTGTACTTTTCGGAAACCAGTCAGGCTTTAGGTGTATTGCTGTGGGATAAATCTATTAGTTCACTTAAATAATAATGGAGGCCACTTTTATTATTATCCAGCTGACCTAATAGAATTGTCCTGAGACACAATGGACTGTGCAGAGATTACACTTTTCCAGAACCTTCTAAATCCTGCAGGTAGTCAGTATGAGAAGAGCCAAGCGCATAACCAGGATCCACCCAAGCTGACTGTATATATAGGGCATTTTATATGTAGGTAACTACGTTTATTTACTCAGGAATATTCATATAGGAAGTGTGATAGATATGAAATAAATACAAAATAGATAGAAGAATGTTTCCCATAAATTTTATATAATCCTTGTCCAAACCCAATTAATTTCGTCACCATATGATGTTAACGACGGTGTCCTGACTTTTATTTGGCAAAAACATATGACAATAATAAATATTTATATCTCCTTGTCTTAGTAGATTTATGAAATGTTTTTAATAAGTAGAGAATGATGTAATCGACATTTGGGGGTACAGTGGATTGACTTCAACATTTGGAGGTTTAGAATAAAAAGAACGAGACATATAAGGTCCTGAATAATGACACAAACTTGGGGTACAAGATAATGATACTTACACATGGAGTATAGGAGGAAGAGACATGCTTGAGTAAAATGTGTAAAAATCATATAACAATATAAGTATGAATTTATAATGGATATTTAACAAGTGTGTCCAGTTTTTTCAGTCATTACTCTTTCTTATACCTATAATTCAGGTTTAAGTTGTTATGTTCCTTTGTATGACAGCAGAATTATTTAATAAATGGTATATTCACTAGATTAGCAGGAAGATAGATATGAGTCTTGTGTAGTAGATACAAGTCCTGAAACATCACACAATGAGGTCAGTGTATTGTCTTCTGGATGGGGTCCATATTTTCCAGTACAGCTATTTACCAGGGTAAGATTCCATGCCATCTTTTATCAAGGACTTATCTGACTATTAATATGATCTCTGGTGTAATAATTCTTGATTCTAGATTGCCCTTCACATTATATTGTGTGGCGGACCACATCTCAGTGCACAGAGCTTTCCCAGAGCTTCACGGCCATTAAAACAGAACAGCTGTGCAGCTACAGGGGAGCTCCCTCAACCTTTTATGTGACACAATTCAGCCAGCGATGGCACAATGACATCATCTCTCGGCACCAGCATGTACGCGCTGGCTACCAGGAGTGAAGCCGCAGGGGATAGGATGGAGAGGCAAGAATGAAAAATGTTTAAATAATATAAATTAAATGTGGGTGCAGGAGAGGAAATTATAATGAATTGAGGGTGGGGAAATGCACGAAAATGATGAATTGGGGAAGGGGGAGGCAAATGATGATATGAAGTGAGAGGTAAGAGCACAAATAAATGAATGAAATGGAGGGTGGGGAGAGTAACTGATAATGTATTGAAGGTGGGGAAAGCAAATGGTGATGACATAAGGGTGCGGGAAAGAAAATGATGGCGAACTGAAAGTTTAAGGTGGGTAGAGAAAATAATGTTGAACTGAGGCTGCAATAATAAATTATGACTTAATGAGACTGGGGATAAGGAATAACAAATTATGATGCATTGAGGGAGGATGAGAGCATTTAATAATGAATAGAGAGGAGGTGAACAGTTGATAATGAGTGGAGGGTTCAGGTGGGAGAAAGAAAAGTCATGACATAATGAATTGTGGCGGTGGGGGCATGTAAATATAATGAATGGGGAGCAGGATGAACAGAGTGGGGACATTGAGGGTTCAGGGTACTTATTGGTATTGAACTGGAGGAAGAGTACAGGGGCTAAATAATTTATATATTTATTGGGAAAAGTGGCTATTTATAGTTAGTGGGGGAACAGTAGTGGATTATCAATCTAAACTTGGAATAAAATGGTGGGTTGCACAATAACTAATTATATATTAATATTGTGTGCATGTCTGTGTTCAGCGGTTCAGTGGGGAGGAATCTTATTCAGGAAACAAATATGTACATATATTGACCTTATGACTTTCAGGGACACAGTGATTAGTGCAGCAAATTGCAATAACTGAATCCTGGAGTTAGGACTTTGAAATAAAAGTTTGAAAAAATGAACTTCTTTTTACTTTTTTTGGTGTTATTTCTCAGTGACAATGCACTCTATCGCTTGCTCTTATGAGAAATGCTGCCACTTGCGGGAGTTCTCTCCTTACAATGTGCATTGACTGTGCGCTCTGTTGCTAGCTCCTCGCTTCTGACCAGAGCCAGCGAGGGAGCGCGTTGTCACTATGCACCGAAAAGAACAGTGAAAAGTGACAGGAATCTATTGAGCATCCCTCAGAAGTAACAACTGACTCATGCTCAGTAGAGCTCAGCCCTAGAGTTGAGCGATACTTTCCGATATCCAAAAGTATCGGAATCGGAATGGTATCGCCGATACCCAAAAAATATCGGCGATACCCGATACCGATACCGGAAATCCAATGTAAGTCTATGGGAACAAAATATCGAAATTAAAATAACCCCATTCTTGCCTTGTAGGTTAATTGTACATGAAGGAAAACAACAAAGAGTAATGTAGAATGTATTGGGGGAGGTTGAGGAGACATTAAAGGCATAGATGTTTAACCCAATCCAATGGAATAGCATTAATTTTTTTTTTTAGGAAATACGTTCGGATTGACGAAGAAATTGACAATGTTGTTAACCTTTTTTCTATTTTGGCAAATATGTATGTTTCACAACTTCCATGCTCTTCACCTTTTTAACTTTTGCCACACTTTCTCCTTCATAATCTTCAGCAGCATCATCTTTGTCATCAAATTATTCTTCATCTTCACCTTCTTTATCATCTTCTAAAACTTCTTGCTTTTCATCTTTTTGTTAACATTACTCATTGTTCTTTTTAAACTATTATTCTTCTTCATATTATAGTCCTTCATCTTCTTCATCATATTCTTATTTGTGACAGAGATTCCTGTACTTGTAATCTGTAAAAGTATGATTTTTTCATCGTTCCGTTCTTGCTGCCACAAAAGATTTAAATTACAACAGTATTTGTCCGTGTTCAGTTTAGCCTGCAGCATCAGGCATTTACCAGGGGCACCACGAGGAGGAACGGACTCACCCCCATACACTGCTTAGTCTTCTTCTGCTTATAATTTAGAGCATATATTTTGCTCTTCATTTTGGTCTTATACTTCATGTTCTTCTGCTTTTAGATCTTCTGCTTATTGTTCTTGTGTCTCTTGTTCTGTATCTTGTATTTGTAGCACAACCTTGTACCAGCTGATGTTACTGGGACACGGTTACTAAGCAGGAGGTACCTGTGCTTCAAAGCACTACCAAGGACCAGCAGACGTTGCAGGAACTCGGATACCGAGATGGAGGCACCTAGGCCAAAGGCACTGCGGAGAACCAGTTGACGGTACTGGAACCCGGACGGGTAGCAGAAGGTACAAGAGCCAATGCAAGTAACGAGGACCAGCTGACTGTGCTGGAACCCGGAGGGGCAGCAGAAGGAAAAGAGCCAATGGCACAACCGAGGACCAGCTGACGTTACTGGGACACGGTTACTAAGCAGGAGGTACCTGTGCTCCAAAGCACTACGAAGGACCAGCAGACGTTGCAGGAACTCGGATACCGAGATGGAGGCACCTAGGCCAAAGGCACTGTGGAGAACCAGCTGACGGTACTGGAACTCGGACGGGTACCATAAGGCACCCATGAAAATGTAAGTTGACAGGCCGCAAGCCGTCTGCAGTTACCAAATCACACAGTCCTACAGTGGGTGCTTGTCCTATTTTCACAACGGAAAGAGCCTTTATTTACATATCCCACAGCACACATAGGAATCACCTAAACTGCAGGCACCATAGAGTCGGATAACCGGAATGCAACATGACAGGACTAGTGTTGAGCGATACGATACTGCAAATATTGGGTATCGGCCGATATTAGCTGTATCAGCCTTTCGATTCCGAATACCGATATTTTCGCCATATCGACTACCAGAATCGGATTTGTCACTGTCACTGTGAGTGTCCGTCGGTCGGGTCTGTCAGGAGTCAGCGGCACTTACCTGGCAGAAGATCTCCGGCGGTCACGTCCTGGACTGCTTGATGGCCGCCATTATCTTTTCCCTGGCGGTCACATGCAGTTTTTCGCTATAACTGCAGTGACTGCAGGGTAATCCCGGCCGTAAAGCAGTCCGATGACGTCACCGCCGAGGAAGCAGGTAACCAGCTGTGCTGCGCCGGGATGACAGGCTCTGCCTGTCATTCTGATGTAGCAGAGCTGGATCGTCGTGGGACACTCGTTACTATGGACTGCGTCGGTCAGGTGGTATACTTTTTTTTTTTTTTTCATTTTTTTACAGGAGATCGATGGCGTCGCAGGATGAGACTGTAATAAAAGTAATGAAAACTGTGTTTTGTTTTTTTTTAAATTAAAAAACTTTTTTATGAACATTCACCCGTCCGGGTACATCAACAATTTAACTATTTACATACAGGGACCCTGTCCGGGTTATTTATAATTCTTTGGCAGGGGTGTTCCAGGTACCACCTGGTACTCTTCTGATGCTTGCCAAACATCCGAGGCACCAAGGACCACCAGGACCTGATGACGTCGTGTGGCCTGTACAGTCAAGTCGTGACCCGCTATCTGGGTCTGTGTGGCCACCTCTTTCATCTCCCTCCGGGTCTGGAGCCCTATGTCCCGGACTGAACGAACCCCAGGGGGCCTAACAGGCGCCGGGTACGGGCCAGCTATACTTATCATGTCCATAGCTGGGGCTGCTGAGGAGACCACTGAGGGAGGCTGGGTAGATTTACGGCGTGGGGTGGGCACTTTTGCAGAGGCCTGGATGTGGGAGGCTGAAGGCTCCGAGGGTCTCACAGGTTCCTGACACTCTGGGGAGTAGGGGTCGCACCTGGTAACATTTAGGGCGTACCATCCATTGTAACCCCAGTGTCGGGTGTAAGTCACCAAGTCTCCTGGCAACAGGTCCCTTCCCGGGTGTCCTTTTGGGAGGTGAGTCTCCACGTCCCGCCGGGTCACAAAAACTTCTAAATAAAGTCCAGGCTCCTGGATGAAGCCCCAACCACCTTTCAATTTAAAGCTCCGTACTGCACCCTTACGCCGTGGCTCCCTCAGGGTTCCTTTATCCTTTCTCATCCGGTCCTTATCTGCCCGGTCCTTCTCCAGCTGACGTTGGCGAAGTTTTTGGGATTCTCGCTGCTCCCTTTGTCGCTCTGCTTCCCGCTCCCAACGTCTCCACTCTTCCTCCTGACACCGGTTGAAATTCTCCTCCACCAGCAGCTCCATGTCTCCACCATCAAACTGCAGCTTACAGTGTCCGGTTTGCGGCAGCTCTCCTGGCGCCCCCCAGTCCTGGCGGCGCTCACCTGCGGAGGAAGCAGCCGGCTCTGGAACAGATGACAGTCGGGGCTCCGGTACAGGCAGGTAGACCTCTGGTGCCTGCGCGGCCTCCTCCATGAGGACGGGTGTCGCTTCTTCTGTCTCAGCGACGGGGGCAGACAGCGGGATCTGGGGTACTGCCGGTGCAGAGTTTTTTGCAGGAACGGGTGCCTCCACTGCGACAACGTCAACCGGATCACATTGCAAGGGCTCCTCTACTAGAACGGTGCCTCACCTTCCGGTACAGACACTTCAGGTAAGAGGGATTGGCGCCGCTCCAAGTTTATTTTTAGGGCACGCCAGCTGGCTTCCATCCTGGCGACCTCCTCCCGGTGCCGGGCCAGGCCTCTTAGGGTATCCTCCGCTTCTTGCAGCGTAGGAGGGTTTCCAGGCCGGGTGCCCAACGGTGGTTCCGTGGCGATCGGGTCGCTTCCGTGGGGGGAGAGCTCTGACTGCTCCATCCCTTCACACTTCTGCTCGTGTCCATTAGCCATCTCTGCCAAGTCACATGTGTCATTAGCATCTGGAGAGGGCCCCTCTTTTGTAGGGAGGCGGGACCTTCGTGTTAGTTTCCGCACACAGGAGGATGAGGAGGCGGAACTGAAGAGCTGTGGGGCACGATCTTACATTGCAGTAACATTTAGAGTGGGCGGCCATCGTTTTCACGCCACTGAGTGGTGTACACCCACGAAGAGCACGCCCTTCTTCTTCACCAGTGCCTCGTCGTGACGCAGATATGGCGGAAAAATGGCAAATACATTCTCTGATGATTTTAGCAATTCTCAAGCACAAAACCAGTTCAACTCAGGCACACAGGACTCGCTTATAGCGAGCTACAGAATCCTGTTCGTGACGCCCAAGTTGAGTCGCACAGAGCCAGAGGTTTTGGGGGTACTCGGCACCGAGCCCGTCGACTTCTATGGGGTATGTCACGGCTTTACCCGGCAATTGAATCAGAGTCTATTTTACTATGTAGAAGTGTATAAACTATAAATATATGTATATATATATATATATGTCACAATGACATGTATATATATATATGTATTCTATGTGTGTATATTTTGTGTTTACAACGAAAGAAAGGGTTTTTTTTGTTGCGATATTTTGTTCCCATAGACTTACATGGGACTTCCGGTATCAGAATCGGATATCGACGATATTTAGTGATATCGGCGATACCATTTCGATACGATATTTTTAGATATCGAGCAGTATCGCTCAACACTAGACAGGACAACTTATTGGAGGCTAATTTACGTTGACACTGCCAGGAAACAGCTGTCGTGCTGTAACCAGGGTGGGCATGAGTCAGTACCCGTGCCAATTACTTCCGAGCAATAACTGGCGGTGTTGGAGCCCAGGGATGAGAGGAGGACAGGGTGGAGGCAGCATGACTTTTTGTCGTACACACAGCAGGGGAACAGCTGCCATTACTCAACCCCAGTAACACAGGAGCAAGTGTTGACTGTGCTAACAGCACTTACAGGCAACAACTGGCGGTGTTGGAGCCCAGGGTCCAATGCATCGACTTCAATTGCTTCCACCTCTTCTCAGGACCACAGCACTGTTGAGCAACCATCTGTCTCTTCACCGCCTGCCAAATTGCCCAGTCAGTCAGAGAGTTCTGTACAGGAGCCAGCTGAGTCTCTGCTTCTGTTCTCAGAATCTGTTGGTTTGCAAACAGGGGCCCAGCCAAGCAGCATTCTGGAATGTGAAGAAGAGGGAGTATGCAGTGATGCACAACAGCTGTGTCTCTCTGAATCTGAAGAGGCGGGTGAGACAGTGCCGATGGTCAGCACACCGCAGAACGCATCTGATGATGATGAGACTCAGGTGCCAGTTTCTGTTGAGCATGGTGGTGGCCAGACCACCCAACAGCAGCAGGTGTTGGAAGAGGTTAGTGGAGATGATGAGGTCCAAGACCCAACATGGCGTGAGGAACAGGAAGGTGGTGGAGCAGCTCTGAGGAAGCGATTGCCCCAACGGTACAAACAGGAGGGAGAGTTAGGCTGCATACTCTGTTGCCTGTAGCCTCCATTTTGGCACCTGTTTGGATAATTTCTCTTCCAAAAGTCTAAACGGACGCTCCCAGGACTTGCACTGCGTGGTCCTTTTTTCACACACTTGCAGATGATATTTGCTATGTCAAATGCAAGCTGTGTAATCAAAAAGTAAAAAGAGGTAAAGTGTCAGTAACCTCAATACCACAAATATGTGTAAACATGTGCGGAGAAAACACGTAGTTGAGTTACAAAGACACACTGAAGATGTACAGTCTATAGAGAATCACTGCACAAGTTTAACTGCATATGTCATGGTTAAATTGGAAATTTTTATTGCACACTTGATGTGAAAAAAGAAAATAGCTATGAGACGACTGACTGACGTTTTGGGCAACGCAGTGGCCTTTATCAAATAGTCGCTGGAAGAGATAGAAAAATTTACAGTCAATGACAATGTATAATATATACAATATATACAATATATACATAGGGTGAAGAATATATATCCATAGGAATTAGGCAACATGTTAAACATTTGGGTGATACTGTAGAACACGGAGAATTATCCCTCTAGGGTATGCGGGTGGATAATGTAGTTTTTTGTTGATTTTTGGGAGTGTGTAGAAAACAGGGGTGATGGGGTATTGAATATTAAGGAATGTCATAGTCTTACAGTCTATGGTGATCAATTAAAGATGTTTTGTCAGGATACGATCAATTTTTTGACAGATGTAAAATGTAGGGTCACAATTGAGTTGTCTGTAGGTTAGGTTAACTGACAGTTGTCTATGAATTTCGGCAATAGATTGGGTCTTATTCATAATAACGATAGCACCCCCCTTATCTGCTGGTTTAATAATAATGTTGGGGTTATCTTTCAGAGATTTTATGGCTTGTTTATCTGTGGGTGTCAGGTTGTGGCGTATCGGGTGTAGGCCCAATCTCGGCAAACCATCCACGAGCACAGGATCTGAATGCTGGCATTGCAAAACTCCTGTCCCTTGAAATGCTGTCATTCAGGCTGGTGGAGACTGACAGTTTACGGAACTTAATGGCATTGGCAGTCCCACAATACAATGTGCCAAGCTAATTTTATTTCAGCAGGCAAGCCGTCCCTGGTCTGCAAAAGCATGTTGTTGAGGTTAAAATTAAACATGCGCTACTAAAATCCGTCAGTAGCAATGTCCACCTGACCACCGCTGCGTGGACCAGTACCCATGGCCAGGGACGATACCTTTCCCTCACTGCCCATTGGGTCAATGTTGTGGAGCCGGTACAGATCTTGCGAGTGGCGCTGTACGTGTTCAGCCAACTACAAGGATTGCAGGAATCAAGTCTGTACACATTGACTCCTCCTTCTCCAGTTCCTCAGAAACATCGTTGCAGGAGCCGTCACGGTCTACCTCCACATGGACCCGTGAACGCTTAATAAGAATCTTTAGTTATATAGCGGCAACAGATTACGCAGCGCTTTACAGTTTAACAGTTTCAGAACACAAGTCATAAGTAACAACGTTACCAATACAATAATTAAAGCAACATAATCCGCACATGCTCGTGAGAGCTTACAATTTACAAATATGTGGGGGAGATACAAAGTACAGGTGTTTATATACAATGGTGTATTTAGAATGATGGTCCAGCCATTTTGAGGGAGTGAGGGATGGATGGAGATAGTGAATGGGCTACACACACACACTTACACATAGAATGACTTTGATTAGTGAATGTGATAGGCCGCTCTGAAGAAATGTGTTTTGAGTGAGCGCCCGAAAACATGCAAATTGTGGATAGTTCTAATTTCTTGGGGTACAGCATTCCACAGTATTGGCGCAGCGCGGGAGAAGTCTTGGATTCGGGAGAGATGTTCTTTAGGTGTAGGCGGCAATAGCGGGCAACAGATTGTATATGGGAGGTGAAGGAGAGATTGGTGTCAAACATAACACCCAGACAGCGAGCCTGTTGACCGATATGAGCACAGACGTGGCCAAACGTCAACAGGCCGTCCTGAAATTAATTTCCATGGGGAATCAAAGCCACACAGCGCTGGAGCTCTGGAATGCCATAAAGCAAGAGAGCGACATGTGTATTTTGCCAGCGAATCTCCAGCCAGGCTTGGTAGTGTGTGACAATGGCCGAAATCTGGTGGCAGGTCTGGGCCTAGGCAACGTCACTCACATACCATGTCTGGCACATGTGCTAAACTTGGTTGTCCAGAGTTTTTTGAGGGACTATCCGGATCTTGATGCACTGCTGCACAAGGTCCGCCTACAGTGCGCTAACTTGCGACGTTCCACCATGGCCAGATCGCGCATTGCAGTTCTGCAACGCAGATTTTCCCTTCCTGAACATCACATCATATGTGACGTACCCACCAGGTGGAATTCCACGTTACATATGTTGGAGCAGCAGCCAGCAGTAATGGAGTATCAGTTGCATCAGTCGCAATCAACTCGCAATTTGCGCCGTTCACACTTCACCACTGCTGAGTGGGCCTCTATAATAATAATAATAATCTTTATTTATATAGCGCCAACAGATTCCGCAGCGCTGTACAGTTTAACAGTTTCATAACACAAGTCATAAGTGACAACGTTAACAATACAATAATTCAAGCAATATAAGCCGCCCCTGCTCGTGAGAGCTTACAATCTACAATGAGGAGGGGGAGATACAAAGTACAGTTGTTTATATACAATGGTTTTTTACAATGATGGTCCAGCCATTTTCAGGGAGTGAGGGATGGGATGGAGATAGTGAATGGGCTACACACACACACAGTTACACATAGAATGACTTTGATTAGTGAATGTGATAGGCCGCTCTGAACAAATGTGTTTTGAGTGTGGAAGTAGGGCTGTTAATGGGGATGTTGAAGTCTCCAAGGATAAGGGTTGGTACTTCTGAGGACATGAAAGTGCGGCAGCCAGGCAGAGAAGTGGTCAAGGAACTGTGTGGGCGAGCCTGGGGTCCGATATATTACCGCTACTCTGAGGGAGAGGGGACGAAAGAGCCTGATGGTGTGGACCTCATAATTTGCAAAATCTTTATATAAAATTTACATGTTACATATTTACATCTAGTATAAAACATTTAACCATTAAGCCTACTTACAGAACAAGGAAGTGTAAAAAACCTTGTGCTTAAAAAAAAAAGTGCAAATAAAATGTGACAAGGGCAGTGTAACAAATAATTTAGGAAAAAGATAAACTAACATCAAGTGCTGTGTGCTGTGTAAGAGCCAGACACATTAACATGAAATCAGTCTGGAATAGCGGTGATTTTCTCCCCATAACCCGAATAACATTCTGGGGAGAGGGGTGTGGAGTAACGATCAGCAACTAGCTACGGTAGATAAAATACCTGAAAAAAAAAAAAAAAAGTAATTTAACATTCATAAGATACATTGTATTAAAAAAAAAAAAAAAAAAAGTTATTTAACATTCATAACATACATTGTATTTAAAAAAAAACAAAAAAACATATAAACTATAATACACAGCAGGATCTTTAGTAAAAACCAGACTTACCACTGTAACCTCTTAATCCTTGCAAGCTTCAACACAACGTTGACAAGGTACAGTCATGGCCAAAAGTTTTGAGAATGACACAAATATTATATTTTCACATGATCTGCTGCCCTCTGGTTTTTATGTGTGTTTGACAGATGTTTTTATCACAGACAGACATATAATAATTGCAAACATATGAGTAACAAAAGCTTATATTGACAGTTAGAATGAGTTAATGCAGCAAGTCAGTATTTGCAGTGTTGACCCTTCTTCTTCAGGACCTCTGCAATTCTCCCTGGCATGCTCTCAATCAACTTCTGGACCAAATCCTGACTGATAGCAGTCCATTCTTGCACAATCAATGCTTTCATTTTGTCAGAATTTTTAGGTTTCTGTTTGTCCACCCGTCTCTTGATGATTGACCACAAGTTCTCAATGGGATTAAGATCTGGGGAGTTTCCAGGCCATGAACCCAAAATCTCTATGTTTTGTTCCCTGAGCCATTTAGTTATCACCTTTGCTTTATGGCAAGGTGCTCCATCATGCTGGAAAAGGCATTGTTGATCGCCAAACTGCTCTTGGAGGGTTGGGAGAAGTTGCTCTTGGAGAACATTCTGGTACGATTCTTTATTCATGGCTGTGTTTTTAGGCAAGACTGTGAGAGAGCCGATTCCCTTGGCTGAGAAGCAACCTCACACATGAATGGTTTCAGGATGCTTAACAGTTGGCATGAGACAAGACTGGTGGTAGCGCTCACCTTGTCTTCTCCGAATGTGGCGTTTTCCTGATGTCCCAAACAATCGAAAAGGGGATTCATCAGAGAAAATAACTTTACCCCAGTCCTCAGCAGTCCACTGCCTGTACCTTTTGCAGAATATCAGTCTGTCCATGATGTTTTTTCTGGAGAGAAGTGGCTTCTGTGCTGCCCTCCTTGAGACCAGGCCTTGCTCCAAGAGTCTCCGCCTCACAGTGCGTGCAGATGCACTCACACCTGCCTGCTGCCATTCCTGAGCAAGCTCTGCCCTGCTGGTAGCCCAATCCCGCAGCTGAAACACTTTTAAGAGACGGTCCTGGCGCTTGCTGGTCTTTCTTGGGCGCTCTGAAGCCTTTTTGGCAACAATGGAACCTCTTTCCTTGAAGTTCTTGATGATGCGATAGATTGTTGACTGAGGTGCAATCTTTCTAGCTGCTATACTCTTCCCTGTTAGGCCATTTTTGTGCATTGCAATGATGACTGCACGTGTTTCTTTAGAGATAACCATGGTTAACAGAAGAGAAACAATGATGCCAAGCACCAGCCTCCTTTTAAAGTGTCCAGTGGTGTCATTCTTACTTAATCATGACAGATTGATCTCCAGCCATGTCCTCATCAACACCCACACCTGTGTTAATGGAGCAATCACTGAAAAGAGGTTAGCTGGTCCTTTTAAGGCAGGGCTGCAATGATGTTGAAATGTGTTTTGGGGGATAAAGTTCATTTTCTAGCCAAATATTGACTTTGCAAGTAATTGCTGTTAAGCTGATCACTCTTTATAATATTCTGGAGTATATGCAAATTGCCATTAGAAAAAGTGAAGCAGTAGACTTTGTAAAAATTAATATTTGTGTCATTCTCAAAACTTTTGGCCATGACTGTACACAGCAGGGGTGGTCGGTCTCCTAGACAACGAGCAAACTCCTTCATGTTGAGAGAGGCCACCATCTCCTTAGCTTTCTGGTACTTATCCATTGAATGGCACACCATGGTTTGGTATTAGCACCCAGTACCAAAAGTGAAGCCAACCACAGTTCCCATTTCTCATGAACTTTATTTGATATACTGGGTGGCCAAACATTAGTTTCTCACAAAGGAGCTGAAGACCCTGAGTGGCAGTAGGTGCAAGTCTCTCCAGCATGACCTGTTTGTTAGATATTTGCCGTCTACACCTAAAGAACATCTCTAGAATCCGCCCTTTTCTCACCATGGAAACAACAAAAACCCTCACTGTAGCATTGATCCACTCCCGCCTGGACTACTGCAACGCTCTATTACTTGGCCTCCCCATTACTCGACTATCCCCTCTCCAGTCCATCCTTAATGCAGCAGCCAGGGTCATCCATCTGGCTAATCGGTACTCGGACGCGTCCACTCTTCGCCAGTCCTTACACTGGCTGCCCATTCATTATAGGATCCAATTCAAAGTACTGGTTCTCACCCACAAAGCTCTCCACAGTGCAGCACCCCCCTACATCTCCTCCCTCATTTCTATCTATCGGCCTAACCGACTGCTGCGCTCTGCAAATGACTTTCGACTAACCTCTGCACTAATCCGTACCTCCCACTCCCGACTCCAAGACTTCTCCCGCGCTGCGCCAATCCTCTGGAATGCTCTACCCCAAGAAATTAGGACTATCCACAATTTGCATGGTTTCAGGCGCTCCCTCAAAACACATTTGTTCAGAGTGGCCTATCACATTCACTAACCAAAGTCGTTCTATGTTTAAGTGTGTATGTGGAGCCCATTCACTATCTCCATCCATGCCTCACTCCCTCAAGATGGCTGGACCATCATTGTAAATGCACCATTATATATACACACCTGTACTTTGTATCTCCCCCACCTCATTGTAGATTGTAAGCTCTCACGAGCAGGGTCGGCTTATTTTGCTTTAATTATTGTATTGTTAACGTTGTTACCTATGACTTGTGTTTTGAAACTGTTAAACTGTAAAGCGCTGCGGAATATGTTGGCGCTACATAAATAAAGATTATTATTATTATTATATCAGAGGGAGAAGAGGATTGGGCCTTGCCAAGGTGCCCGATTGCATCTTAAGTCTTATTGAATGTTGGAGCCAGTCCACCGTATAAAAGCAGCCATAGAGTGTCCGGGTACCTGCTTGGATTTCGATCCAAATGAAGACTACTTTGATGTACATGTACACCAATTAGAGAAAAATGACAAGGATGAGGCAGTAAGACACGTCAGCAGAGTACAAGCAGCATTGCTTGAAGAAGTAACTTGAGCGTGACCAAAAAATAAGACAGCAGTAATCATTTACTGTATAAAACTCCACCTATGCGCAACAAAACAAGCACGTTCCCTCTTCCGGTTCCTGCGCTGACATGTGAGTAGGGAGTTTGGAGACGCTCCTGAATTTATCCCAGGTATCCAAGCATATCAGGCCGATAGGAGAGCATTAAAACCACCCACGGTGGTGACTTAAATATGGTGAATCGAACCAGTGAAGAACTGTAGGTCGATGCGAATGAATGTGCGATCACATGACACACGTTTATAATAACCCTTGCTAGACACGACTAACTTTGTAGACATTTGGACACACCTGAACCCAGATGGCAGTGAATATTCATTCTATTCGGCGCCACATGACTCTTGGTCCAGAATAGATTATATATTGCTATCACAGGAGCTATTAAGGGGAGTGGAAGAGGCAGATGTGCACAACGTAGCTATATATGACCACGCGTCCGTATCAGAGACCCTGCCAGATATGGTGCAGATGGGGCCAGACCAAACTTGGCGCTTCCCGACCTATTTGTTAATGGATGAGAAGTTTCGACATCAGGTGAAGCAATGGTGTTTTTAATATGTAAGGGATAATGGAGATACTAGGGATAGGCCGGAACTTTTATGGGCAGCAGGGAAGGGAGTAATGCGCGGGAAACTAATAGGTTATCAGACAACGCTAAAAAAGAAGATAGCGACAAACTACTCGCAGGCTAGCAGGATATTACGCGATAGGTACACGGCAAACAAGACAAGTTCATCAACACAGGTTAAAAATAGATGTAAGCAGGCTAAGGCTGACTTACACGTATGGGTATATCGACGAGAGAGAAGCAGTAATAACAATTATAGAGCCGATGTATATCGTTATGGTAGCAAATGAGGGAGACTATTAGCACGACTAGCGAAAGGAAATCACATTCGTCATCAACATATTACAGCGTTAACGAATAAACATGGGATCATGAACACAGACCCTCGAAGCATAAACACCATTCTACAAGAATACTACTCAGACTTATATAAGGTGGAACATACGGATAGTGCGGAGGGTAACACCTTTGTAGATGGAATACGGTTACCATCCATCACAAACTATCAGCTTCTCCTTTTAAAAAAACAAATTGAGGTGATGGAAGTGACAGCGGCGATAAGTTACTTGAAATACGGGAAAGCTCCAGGACCTGACGGGTTTACAGCCAAATTAGTAAAATTATTGAGTGAGGATATCCCGTCCACATTGGTACGCACCTTCAATCATATATTGGAAACAGGAGGGTTGCCCAGCCATTCAAACATGTCACACATGAAGTTGCTACTAAAACCAAACAAACCTTCACATCTGCCTGGATCCTATCGTACATTCTCACTCATTGACCATGATATCAAGATTTTGTCCAGGATCATGGCAGATCGTTTGAGTAGCATTGTTCCTACGCTGATAGGGCGATCACAAGTGGCCTTTGTTAGCTACTTTGTTGGCTACTATCAGTCTCACTATGCATAACACATGTGTGCAGTGGGCAGTATTACCTTTGCCTTCGGTGGAGTAGGAAACACCTCTCCTATCGAAGTGTTAGTTGGGGAGATGGAAGATTTGCCACCGGGACCTGAATTGTAATACTTAAATGTGACAGGTGACAAATTTGGTAAGGCGCAACTCCGCGGCCCCTACGTTGAGTCTAGCCCGTGAAAATTTACTGGTTGTCAATGGGGAACCCCAACACCCCGGGGCAGCTACAGTATTTCAACAATTAGAGCTGAACCAAGATTTGCTGTATCAGGTTTATAAAATACATGTGGAAATTTTTTAGCAATTGCTGCTACCGCAGTCATATCGGAGGTTGGTAATGCACTTAGCGCATGCGCATGTACTAGGGTGACATTTGTGCCAAAAGAAAACCCTACACAGAATTATACAACGGTTTTACTGGCTGGGGGTCTATCAAGAAGTTAAACGGTATTGTAACTCTTGTCGCATGCGCCAGGTACACAGTCCTCAGCCTCATTTTGTGAGTCCCTTGGTGCCATTAAAAATTTTAGAGGTCCAGTTTGAGAGAATACCCATGGATCTGGTGGGGCCGGTTAATAAATCAGCAAGGGGTCATCAACAGGGGCAATAAAAGGGGCACTGTGTGGGTCACCAGTTTTGAGCACACCCGAGTTCAAAAGAGAATTCATTGTCCAGACTGATGCGTCAGAGGTAGATCTGGGTGCCGTGTTGTCTCAGGACTGGAGCTTAACGGGGAGGAGCATCCCATTAGTTTCCTGAGTCAAAAACTTACTCCATCAAAAAACAGAGACAGCATTGTAGAGAGAGAGTGCCTGGCGATAAAGTGGGCACTGGAGTCGTTGCGCTACTATTTGTTGGGGATAACATTTTGTTTTGTAACTGATCATTCCCCTCTGACTGGCAGTGTTGTAGCCCAGGGAGTAGAGTTCAGGTGGTAGAAAGATGAACATAACAGGAGACTTGGAAAACGTTGGCAAACAGTTATTTAATCTGAAAACGGACAGGCAAATTCAGGTGAGATCCATGCCTTGTTCATTTTCAGAAAAATAAGCCGGTCTACATTGTCTGAGGATAGTCGCATGCGACGGTCTGTTAGTACACCACCTGCAGCACTAAAGACGTGCTCAGATAATACACTGGCAGCAGGGCAAGCCAGCACCTCCAAGGCATACTGGCTAAGCTCTGGCCATGTATCCAGCTTAGAGACCCAAAACTTGAAAGGGGAAGAGGCATCTGGGAGTACACTGAGAGGGAAAGACATGTAGTCTGTCACCATCTTACGGAAACGTTGCTTCCTGGAGAATGGAGCCGTCTCGGATGGTGTAGTAGTGATGGGTAGTTCGTGAGTGAGTAGTTCAAAATGAACTAATCTTCAGAGTGAACTAGTTCATATAGTTCACCATCCTGACACAGATTAGTTCATTGTGAACTAAACAGTAAGTGGGAAAAGACAGAGAGTGATCCAGGTTCATACAGCTCCAGGAAGCTCCCTGCTCTGTCTCACACTGGCTCTTTACAGCTCTTGATGCTGGAAAACAAGGTAGTAAAACACTATACCACACATCAAATACAAATATAATAGTAATAATAATATTATTAATAAAAACTGAAATTGCACACACAGTACACAGACACAGCTCATATGTGTGTATGAGAGAGTGTTTCTTTGTGTAGTTCATGCCTCTAGCCTAGAAGATCAGTCTTGCTAAAATCTTTAACACTGACCCCTGTTCTGTTCTTAAAATGGTGGATGCTGAACTGCTTCTCAGCCCCCTCATACACAATCATTATGTGGCACTGCTGGTCTCAGTGAGAGGCATCAGATTGAACTAGGCTGTCCTGAGTCATTCTCAATAGAACATTTTGTTCAGCAGTTCATCTAGTTCATTTAGTTCAGAGGTCACATGATGCATTTCCTATCAGCTCCTCAGAGGATAGGGTGGAGAAAAACTGAACTAAATTAACTAAATGAACTAATCTTTTGAACTAATCTTTTCAGTGAACTAGTTCATGGTGAACTAATCACCAAAATTAACTAGATTTCCCATCACTATGGTGTAGACCTTGGTGGCGCTGTCACAAAACTTCGCCACATTTGTAACATACAGCTCTTGCCCTGTGCAGAGGTGCTGCTTGTGCTCCCTCTTGTTGCAGAGGTGTCTACAATGCCTCGACGCACAGAGCTGCTTTGTAAAGCAGTAGCAGCAGCAGCGCTCTCGGCTGGAATGGAGAACATTATGGATTTCAACAGTGTGTCTTGGTCCTCCAGCATTTTACAGTCCCGGTTCAACGGTGTGATGAGGCTTGGTAAGTTGTCCCGTAGCGAGGGTCTAGGAGGGTGTACACCCAATAATCTGACGTGGTGAGAATGTGGGCGATGCGGCGGTCGTTTCTCAGGCAGTGCAGCATGAAATCAACCATGTGCTGCAGACTCCCAACTGGCCAACAAACGCTGTCCTCTGGAAGAGCGTCACACTAATAGATTTTTGTAAATTTAAAATAGAAAAAGCAGCACCAATTTTTGAAAAATGACAAGAATAAGGCAGTGACAGACACTCAGCAGAGTACACGCAGCGGTGGTTGAAGTAAGTGGAGCGGGATCTACACTCCTACCAAAAAATTAAACCTCAGACTAGAGTGAACACTGAAACACAACTGTTCACTTGCTGTGAAAGGCCTTTTTGTGGACTTCTATTATGTTTGCAAGCAATGTATTGTATTTTGATGGAAGAGCGTCACACTAATAGATTTTTGTAAATTTAAAATAGAATAAAGCAGCAGCAATTTTTGAAAAATGACAAGGATGAGGCAGTGACAGACACTCAGCAGAGTACACGCAGCGGTGGTTGAAGTAAGTGGAGTGGGATCTACACTCCTACAAAAAAATTAAACCTCAGACTAGAGTGAACACTGAAACACAACTGTTCACTTGCTGTGAAAGGCCTTTTTGTGGACTTCTATTATGTTTGCAAGCAATGTATTGTATTTTGATGGAAGAGCGTCACACTAATAGATTTTTGTAAATTTAAAATAGAATAAAGCAGCAGCAATTTTTGAAAAATGACAAGGATGAGGCAGTGACAGACACTCAGCAGAGTACACGCAGCGGTGGTTGAAGTAAGTGGAGCGGGATCTACACTCCTACAAAAAAATTAAACCTCAGACTAGAGTGAACACTGAAACACAACTGTTCACTTGCTGTGAAAGGTAGTGTTGAGCGATACTGCTTGGTATCGGAAAATATCGGATCGGAATGCAGTCGCCGATATCACTAAATATCGCCGATATCCGATTCCGATAGCGGAAGTCCCATGTAAGTCTATGGGAACAAAATATCGACATTAAAAAAAACCATTCTTGCCTTGTTGGTTAATTGTACATGAAGGAAAACAACAAAGAGTAATGTAGAATGTATTGGGGGAGGTTGAGGAGACAATAAAGGCATACATGTTTAACCCAATGCATTGGAATAGCATTAATATTTTTTTTTTTTTTTAAATACGTTTGCATTGACTGACAAATTGACAATGTTGTTAACCTTTTTTCTATTTTGGCAAATATGTATGTTTCACAACTTCCATGCTCTTCACCTTTTTAACTTTTGCCAGTGCCACACTTTCTCCTTCATAATCTTCATCAGCATCATCATCTTTCTCATCAAATTATTCTTCATCTTCACCTTCTTAATCTTCTTCTTAAACTTCTTGCTATTCATGTTTTTGTTTACATTACTCATATTGTTATTATTAAACTAATTAATCTTCTTCATATTCAAATTATTCATCTTCTTCCTCTTCATCTTCTTCATCATATTAGAATTTCTTATTTGTGACAGAGATTCCTGTACTTGTAATCTGTAAAAGTATGAATTGTTCATCCTTCCGTTCTTGCTGTCACAAAAGATTTAAATTACAACAGTATTTGTCCGTGTTCAGTTTAGCCTGCAGCAGCAGGCATTTTCCAGGGGCACCACGAGGAGGAACGGACTCACCCCCATACACTGCTTAGTCTTCTTCTGCTTAGAATTTAGAGCATATATTTTGCTCTTCATTTTGGTCTTATACTTCATGTTCTTCTGCTTTTTGATCTTCTGCTTATTGTTCTTCTGTCTCTTGTTCTGTATCTTGTAGTTTGTCTTAACCTTCTTTGTCCTGTTGGTGATCTTCTTCTGGGTAATCTTTTATTTTTTCTTTGTGATGGTGTTCAGGCTGGTTGGCTTCATGCTCGTCGTCCTTGTTGTCGTCATCTTCTTCTAGGTGGTCTTTAAGGTCGTCTAATTTCCGAGAACCAGCTGACGTTACTGGAACCCGGACGGGTATCAGATGGAGCAAGAGACAATGGAAGTAACGAGGACCAGCTGACTGTGCTGGAACCCGGACGGGTAGCAGAAGGAAAAGAGGCAATGTCACAACCGAGTACCAGCTGACGTTACTGTGACACGGTTACTAAGCAGGAGGTACCTGTGCTCCAAAGCACTACCAAGGACCAGCAGACGTTGCTGGAACTCGGATACGGAGATGGAGGCACCTAGGCCAAAGGCACTGGGGAGAACCAGTTGACGGTTCTGGACCCCGGACGGGTAGCAGAAGGAAAAGAGGCAATGTCACAACCGAGTACCAGCTGACGTTACTGTGACACGGTTACTAAGCAGGAGGTACCTGTGCTCCAAAGCACTACCAAGGACCAGCAGACGTTGCTGGAACTCGGATACGGAGATGGAGGCACCTAGGCCAAAGGCACTGGGGAGAACCAGTTGACGGTTCTGGACCCCGGACGGGTAGCAGAAGGAAAAGAGGCAATGTCACAACCGAGTACCAGCTGACGTTACTGTGACACGGTTACTAAGCAGGAGGTACCTGTGCTCCAAAGCACTACCAAGGACCAGCAGACGTTGCTGGAACTCTGATACGGAGATGGAGGCACCTAGGCCAAAGGCACTGGGGAGAACCAGTTGACGGTTCTGGACCCGGACGGGTAGCAGAAGGAAAAGAGGCAATGTCACAACCGAGTACCAGCTGACGTTACTGTGACACGGTTACTAAGCAGGAGGTACCTGTGCTCCAAAGCACTACCAAGGACCAGCAGACGTTGCTGGAACTCGGATATGGAGATGGAGGCACCTAGGCCAAAGGCACTGGGGAGAACCAGTTGACGGTACTGGACCCCGGACGGGTAGCAGAACGCACCCATGAAAATGTAAGTTGACAGGACGCAAGCCGTCCGCAGTTACCGAATCACACAGTCCTACAGTGGGTGCTTGTCCTATTGTCACAATGGAAACAGCCTTTATTTACATATCCCACAGCACACATAGGAATCACGTAAACTGCAGGCACCATAGAGTCGGCTAACCCGAATGCAACACGACAGCACAACTTATTGGAGGATAATTGACGTTCACACTGCCAGGAAACAGCTGTCGTGCTGTAACCAGGCTGGCCAGGAGTCAGTACCCCTGCCAATTACTTCCGAGCAACAAATGGCGGTGTTGTAGCCCAGGGAGTAGAGTTCAGGTGGTAGAAAGATGAACATAACAGGAGACATGGAAAACGTTGCCAAACAGTTATTTAATCTGAAAACGGACAGGCAAATTCAGGTGAGATCCATGCCTTGTTCATTTTCAGAAAAGTAAGCCGGTCTACATTCTCTGAGGATAGTCGCATGCGACGGTCTGTTACTACACCACCTGCAGCACTAAAGACGCGCTCAGATAATACACTGGCAGCAGGGCAAACCAGCACCTCCAATGCATACTGGCTAAGCTCTGGCCATGTATCCAACTTAGAGACCCAAAATTTGAAAGGGGAAGAGGCATCTGGGAGTACACTTAGAGGGAAAGCCAAGTAGTCTGTCACCATCTTACGGAAACGTTTCTTCCTGGTGACTGGAGCCGTCTCGGATGGTGTAGACCTTGCTGGCGCTGTCACAAAACTTCGCCACATTTCTAACATACAGCTCTTGCCCTGTGCAGAGGCGCTGCTTCTGCTCCCCCTTGTTGTAGAGGTGTCTACACTGCCTCGACGCACAGAGCTGCTTTGTAAAGCAGTAGCAGCAGCAGCTCTCTCGGCTGGAATGTACAACAGTATGGATTGCACCAGTGTGTCTTGGTACTCCTGCATTTTACGGTCCCGGTTCACTGGTGTGATGAGGGTTTGTAAGTTGTCCCGGTATCGAGGGTCTAGGAGGGTGTACACCCAATAATCTGACGTGGTGAGAATGTGGGCGATGCGGCGGTCGTTTCTCAGGCACTGAAGCATGAAATCAACCATGTGCTGCAGACTCCCAACTGGCCAACAAAAGCTGTCCTCTGGAAGAGGCGTCATCTCTGCCTCCTCTGCATCACCCCACCCTCGCTCTACATACTGACTACAGCGTTGTGTACCTCCCTCTGTAGGGATTTCTTCCTCCTCCATTGACTCCTCCTCCTCATCCTCCTCACAAAGTGAGCCCTGCCCAGCCCTTTGTGAGGAACCACGGTGCGCTGACTGTCCTGAAGGTATTTTAATTTGTGACTCCTCATCCACCTCTTCCAAAACCTCTTCCTTTAGTGCTTTCAGTGATTTCTGAAGCAGGCAGATAAGGGGGACAGTCATGCTGACTAGTGCATCATCTGCACTCGCCATCCGCGTTGAGACATCAAACGCACGCAAAACGTCACAGATGTCCTTCATAGAGGCCCACTCAGTAGTGGTGAAGTGTGAACGGCGCAAATTGCGAGTTGATTGCGCCTGTTGCAGCTGATACTCCATTACTGCTGGCTGCTGTTCACACAACCGCTCCAACATATGTAACGTGGAATTCCACCTGGTGGGTACGTCACATATGATGCGATGTTCAGGAAGGCAAAATCTGACTTGCTGAGCTGCAATGCGCGATCTGGCCATGCTGGAACGTCGCAAGTGAGCGCACTCTAGGCGGACCTTGTGCAGCAGTGCATCAAGATCCGGATAGTCCCTCAAAAAACTCTGCACGACCAAGTTGAGCACATGTGCCAGACATGGTATGTGAGTGAGGTTGCCAAGGCCAGAGCTGCCACCAGATTTCGGCCATTGTCACACACTACCAAGCCTGGCTGGAGATTAGCTGACAAAAACCACACGTCGCTCTCCTGCTTGATGGCATCCCAGAGCTCCTGCGCTGTGTGGCTTCGATTTCCCATGGGAATTAATTTCAGGATAGCCTGTTGACGTTTGGCCACGGCTGTGCTCATATCGGTCGCAACAGGTAAGCGTTCACGGGTCCATGTGGAGGTATACCGTGACGGCTCGTGCAGCGATGATTCTGAGGAACTGGAGTAGGAGGAGGAATCAATGTGTACAGACTGGATTCCTGCAATCCTTGGAGTTGGCAGAACACGTACAGCGCCACTGGCAAGATCTGTACCCGGCTCCACAACATTGACCCAATGGGCAGTGAGGGAAAGGTATCGTCCCTGGCCATGGGTACTGGTCCACGCATCGGTGGTCAGGTGGACCCTGCTACTGACGGCGTTTAGTAGCGCATGTTTAATGTTTCCCTCGACATGTTTTTGCAGAGCAGGGACTGCTTGCCTGCTGAAATAAAATCGGCTTGGCACATTATATTGTGGGACTGCCAATGCCATAAAGTTCCTGAAACTGTCAGTCTCCACCAGCCTGAATGACAGCATTTCAAGGGACAGGAGTTTTGCAAGGCCAGCATTCAGAGCCTGTGCTCGTGGATGGTTTGCCGAGTATGGCCGTCTTTTATCCCATGCCTGTGCTACCGATGGCTGTTTTGTGGCCTGGGAGTGTGAGGATGACAGGGAACTTGCAGCTGTGGGTGCAATAACACTGGGTCTCTGGACAACAGTGAAAGAGGTTCTTCCATGCCGATCCTGTGAGGAAGCCGAACCAGCTGTGTGTGAGCTGGAGTAAGAGGCTCCAACACGACCTGAAGATGTAGGTGCTGCTGTAGGTTAGCCTACATCTCCAGTGTGTCTTTGTAACTCAGCTACGTGCTTTGTCCGTACATGTTTCCACATATTTGTGGTATTCAGGTTACTGATATTTTTACCTCTTTTAACTTTTTGCTTACACAGTTTGCATTGAACATAGCAAATATCATCTACAACTCTGTCAAAAAAGGACCACGCAGTGCAAGTCATGGGAGCGCCAATTTTGACATTTCTAACACAACTGCTCCAACAGGTGCCAAACTGGAGGCTACAGGCAAGCGAGTCTGCAGCCTACCTCTCCCTCCTCTTTGTACCGTTGGGCCAATCTCTTCCTCAGAGCTGCTCCCACCACCTTCCTGCTGCTCACGCCATGTTGGGTCTCGGACTTCATCATCTCCAGTACCCTCTTCCAACACCTGCTGCTGTTGGGTGGTCTGGCCAGCACCATGCTCAACAGAAAATGGCAACTGAGTCTCATCATCATCAGATGCGTTCTGCGGTGTGCTGACCATCGGCACTGGCTCACCCGCCTCTTTACATTCAGAGAGACACAGCTGTTGCGCATCACTGCATACTGCCTCTTCTTCACATTCCAGAATGCTGCTTGGCTGGGCCCCTGTTTGCAAGCCAACAGATTCTGAGAACAGAAGCAGAGACTCAGCTGGCTCCAGTTCAGAACTCTCTGACTGCCTGGGCAATTTGGCAGGCGGTGAAGAGACAGATGGTTGTTCAACAGTGCTGTGTTCCTGAGAGGAGGTGGAAGGAATTGAAGTCGATGCATTGGCTGCCATCCAACCAACAACGGCTTCAATTTGTTCTTCCCGCAGCAGGGGGGTACGCTGAGCTCCTACCAAAGTGCGCATAAAGGAACGCTGACGGGGAAAACTGGTGGATGCTGTGTCACTGGGTGCGGCAGCAGCCACAGAATCCCCACGTCCTCTCCCTGCTGAAACTCCACGGCCACGACCACGTGCCTTACTCCCTGCCTTCTTCATCTTGGTAGATTGATAAAGAAAGTCAGAAAAGTTATAAGGCCTAAGTGTGGTTATTACGCAGAGACTGAAGTGAACACTGAAACACAACTGTTCACAATCTGTGAAAGGCTACTCCTTTGTCTACTTCTATAGTGTTTGCAACCAATGTATTGGATACGGATGGAAGCGCGTCACACTAATAGATTATATTTATTTTACATGGAATGGAGCAGAACCAATTGGAGAGAAATGAAAAGGATGAGGCACTGAGACACGCTCAGCAGAGTACAAGCAGCAGTGCTTGAACAAGTAACCGGAGCGTGATGTGCACTCAAAAAATAAAAAACACAGACTGAAGTGAACACTGAAACACAACTGTTCACAATCTGTGAAAGGCTACTCCTTTGTCTACTTCTATAGTGTTTGCAACCAATGTATTGGATACGGATGGAAGCGCGTCACACTAATAGTTAAATTGCATGGAGCAGCAAGAATTACACTGAAGAAAAAAAAAAGAGTCTGTGAGTGACACGTGCAGATGCCTACAGACAGCGTTGCATGCAGAGCAAACTGCAGCGTCACCTGCACTCACACACACCTTGCAGAGCTGTTAAAACAACACTGCAGGCAAAAGGAAGCTTTACACAGCGGTTGGTGATAGCCTGCCTACAGCACAGTACAGTAAATCGCAATCTCTAACTGTCCCTCAGAGCCAGCACAGCAGCGTTCTGTCCCTTACTGAATTCACAGCACAGTGACGCTAAAATGGCGGCGGCGCCTTTTATACACTGAAGAAAAAAAAAAAAGAGTCTGTGAGTGACACGTGCAGATGCCTACAAACAGCGGTGGATGCAGAGCAAACTGCAGCGTCACCTGCACTCACACACACCTTGCAGAGCTGTTAAAACAACACTGCAGGCAAAAGGAAGCTTTACACAGCGGTTGGTGCTAGCCTGCCTACAGCACAGTACACTAAATCGCAATCTCTAACTGTCCCTCAGAGTCAGCACAGTAGCGTTCTGTCCCTTACTGAATTCACAGCACAGTGACGCTAAAATTGCGGCGGCGCCTTTTATAGTGCATTCTGACATCATTTCAGCATCCAATCACAGCCATGCCATTAGTTAACATGACCGCAGCAGTACAGGATGTGCCCACACTTCTTAGGATTCCTCATTGGCTGACTAATATCACATTGCCTCTCAAAGAATTATGGGAACTTCCGATTCCGGTATACGATATATGGAAAATATCGAAACAAATTATCGAAAGGCCGATAGAGCTAATATCGGCCGATACCCGATACTTGCGGTATCGTATCGCTCAACACTAGTGAAAGGCCTTTTTGTGGACTTCTATTATGTTTGCAAGCAATGTATTGTATTTTGATGGAAAAGCGTCACACTAATAGATTTTTGTAAATTTAAAATAGAATAAAGCAGCACCAATTTTTGAAAAATGACAAGGATGAGGCAGTGACAGACACTCAGCAGAGTACACGCAGCGGTGGTTGAAGTAAGTGGAGCGGGATCTACACTCCTCCAAAAAAATTTAAACCTCAGACTAGAGTGAACACTGAAACACAACTGTTCACTTGCTGTGAAAGGCCTTTTTGTGGACTTCTATTATGTTTGCAAGCAATGTATTGTATTTTGATGGAAGAGCGTCACACTAATAGATTTTTGTAAATTTAAAATAGAATAAAACAGCACCAATTTTTGAAAAATGATGTAATGTATGTAGTACAGTTCATATAGCGTCTTGTGCTTGGGTGCGATGAAAATACATGAGACACAGGTTTGATATAGAAAGTCTTGTATTACTTCATACAAGTTGGCAAAAATAGTCACACAGTTTGCAGACACAGAAGCAGGAGACACAGCAGGCCAGAGTAATCTAAGCTCAGCAATCACTCTCCACAACAGGTTCAGGATCTTCTTCTCTGTTACCGTAAGTCCATGCAAACGTGGGTCTTTCAAAGAGCAGGGTTCAGAGTCCACAAGTGCTTCAGAGTTCCTCAGCAGGAACAGCTGGAGCACAAGGTCCAAGGCTTTAGGAGTCAGGTCACAGGTTCACTGCAGGCTAGATTCTGAAGCACTGATTGCTCAGCTGTGGCTGCTTAAGAAGCAAAAGGAGAGAATCAGGGCGGGAACATGCAAGCTGGAAACTCCATTTTGACTGAGGGCAAGATAGCTGCAGCAAGACAGAAAGTAAAATGGCTGACGAACAAACTGAGTTTCAGGAACATGTACACAGAACCTTACATTACTCCCCCTTAGGGACAACCTCCGGATGACCTCAGGCCAGGCTTGTGTGGGTACCTCTGATGAAACTGACGGAGCAAGCGAGGAGCATTAACGTTATTGACTGGTTCCCATGAGTTGTCCTCCACTGGGTAGCCCTGCCATTTAATCAGATATTGTAACTGATTTCTATACAACCTGGAATCTAAAATCCTTTCCACCACAAATTCTTCCTGACCATCGACTAGCACTGGGTCAGGGCAAGGAGAAGAACGTCCAGGAAACGTATTGGGTGTCGCAGCCTTTAGTAGGGATACATGAAAGACAGGGTGAATTCTCATAGTTCTGGGCAGTTGAAGACGACAAGCAACGGCACTTATAATTTTACTGATTTTATAGGGTCCAATGTACTTATGTCCCAACTTAGACGATGGAATCCTTAACTTAAGATTTCTGGTTGACAGCCAGACCAAGTCTCCTACCTTGAAAGCTGGTGCAGGTTTACGAAATTTATCTGCTGCTTTCTTGTACCTTTCCTGAGCCGATTCCAGATTCTCCTTTAGAAGATCCATATTCTTCTGTAAAGACGTGATTCTTTCAGCCACTGCTGGTAAAGGCGTTTCTATGGGAAATCGTGGTAGAATGTTAGGATGATAACCTAGATTAGAGTAAAAAGGAGACTGCTTAGTGGAGGCGCTCTGAGAGTTGTTATACGAGAACTCAGCTAATGGAAGTAGATCCACCCAATCATCCTGTAGGTGGCAGATAAAGCAGCGGAGATACTGCTCCAAGGTTTGATTGGTTCGTTCGGTCTGTCCATTAGTCTGGGGATGAAAAGCAGAAGAAAGGTTTACTTTAATGTCCAATGCTGCACAGAAATTTTGCCAAAACCTAGAAGTGAATTGCACCCCTCGATCCGAAATAACCTCATCCGGTACTCCATGTAAGCGAAACACATCTTTAATCATCAAATCTGATGTCTGTTTTGCAGTGGGTAAGCCGACACAAGGGATAAAATGAGCTGCCTTTGTTAGACGGTCAACCACCACTAGAATGGTGTTCTTCCCTTGAGAGGTTGATAACTCCACAATGAAGTCCATAGAAATGGATCCCCACGGGCGGGACGGGGTGGGAAGAGGCTGTAACAGACCAGTTGGTGAGGAGCGAGGTGTTTTGCATCTTGCACAGACTTCACATGAAGTGACATAGTTTAAAACATCCTTCCTGCAAGTGGGCCACCAAAAGAAACGAGAGAGAAATTCCTGTGTCTTTAGAATTCCTCTATGCCCAGCTATCTTGGAATCGTGAATGAGTTGCAATACTCTCAATCTGACTGTTTCAGGAATATACAGGCGTTGTCCCTGAATCCACACACCATTCTTAAAGACAAGACTTACGTCCCTTGGGGGTTGTGCCAAAAAGGAATCCGCATGGTATGCTTCCTTGATGTCCTTAAGTAGGTCTTGATTATGAATTACTCCTAGGAATCTAGAGTCAGGAAGAATAGTCTTAGGAGGAGTAATTGGACGTGTCTCTGCTGAATAAATCCTAGAGAGTGCATCAGCCTTTCCATTGCGCGATCCTGGTCTATAAGAAATGATAAAATTAAATTGGTTTAAGAAAAGATTCCAGCGAGCCTGGCGAGGAGTCAGGCACTTAGCCGACCTGATAAACTCAAGGTTACGATGGTCTGTCAGGACGACTATTTGCTGTGCAGCTCCCTGAAGAAGGTGTCTCCATTCTTTGAAGGCGGCAATAATGGCCAACATTTCTCTATTGCCCACATCGTAGTTCCTCTCAGCCGAAGACAACTGCTGGGAAAAGAAGGCACAGGGATGCAAGACATTCTTCTCACCTGTTCTCTGAGAGAGTATAGCTCCAACGGCACAGTCTGAAGCATCCACCTCTATTATAAGGCAAGCTCGGGGTTGGGATGTACTAAGATAGGTGCGGTGGTAAATTTATCTTTTAGACGGGAAAATGCTTCCTGGGCTTGGGGAGTCCAGGAGAACCTAGACTCTTTCCGGGTAAGTTGGGTGATAGGTGACACTACCTCAGAGAAATTTCTAATGAAACGTCTATAGAAGTTGGCAAACCCGATGAAGCGCTGTACCTCCTTCACATTTCTAGGACTTGGCCAATCCTTGATGGCTTGGGTTTTGCTTCCATCCATACTAATTCCTTGTGTAGACAGTACATACCCAGAAATTGAATTTCGGTCCTATGGAATTCACACTTTTCAAGTTTGATGTAAAGATGATTTTGTCTTAGACGTTCCAAGACCATTCTCACATGTCCATGATGTTCCTCTGTGGAGTTAGAAAAAATTAGAATATCATCCAAATAAATTACCACGAATGTATCTAGGAGATCCCTGAAGATGTCATTCACCAAGTGTTGGAAAGTGGCTGGGGCGGTACTCAGACCAAAAGGCATAACTAGATATTCAAAGTGTCCATAGCGTGACCTGAATGCAGTCTTCCATTCATCCCCAGGTCTAATACGGACTAAGTTATAGGCCCCACGAAGATCTAGTTTAGAGAAAATTTTGGCATGTCGCACTCTCTCCAATAACTCAGGGATTAAAGGCAATGGATAATGGTTTCTAATAGTAACCTTATTGAGTTCCCTATAGTCTACGCATGGTCTCAGAGATCCATCTTTCTTCTTTACAAAGAAGATGGGTGCACCTGCAGGAGATGAAGAGGGGCGTATGAAGCCCTTGGCTAGATTTTCGTCTATGTAATCCTTTAAAGCCTTTAGCTCGGGCCCCGCCAGGGGGTAGATCTTACCAAAAGGTATCTCTGCTCCAGGCAATAATTCAATTGGACAATCATATGGACGGTGAGGAGGAAGCTGGTCAGCGTTCTTCTTGTCACATAAATCCACATAGTCCTGGTATACAGCTGGTAGTTCAGGGACTGACATGGTTCCTTTAGGAACAGAGCAAGCTGAAACTTTTGGACTCATCTGTTTCTCTGGAAAGTGTAATTCCTTGGTCTCCCAGTTAATGGTAGGATTCTGAGCCTGCAGCCATGGTAGCCCTAGAATAATGGGAAAGTGGGGAGAAGAGATAAGCATAAAGGACAGTTTCTCTTGATGATCTTTACCCATAAGAACCCTCAAAGGCTCTGTTTCCTGATCCACTGGTCCAGAGGTCAGCAGGGAGCCATCCACAGTTTCCATCTGTACTGGAGTAGCCTTCTTCACTGAACGTATCCCTGTTTCAGAGCAAAGGAGACATCCATAAAATTTCCACTTGCCCCTGAGTCGATCATAGCAGAGCTAGACACCCAAGCTGAGTCAACCCAGAGTTTGATGGAAAGAAAGCAATGAGAATTGTTTTTCTTACAACTCAGCTGGGACACCGCTGAGGAAACTTGAAAAATGGCAGCGTTTACACAGTCAACGTCCTCAGAGGTAACGGAGTTTAAGTCCGAGAAATCAAGATCTGTTGCTGCAGATCTCTCTGGAGCCTGAGGCTCGGACCTGACAGATCCCCTCTCGCAACACTCACAATGAATGAGTGCTGCAGTAGTCTTACGAGAACGGCTGGGGCAGTTTATAATGAAGTGCCCTGACTTACCACAATAGAAACATAGATTCTCCTTAAAACGATGTTCCTTGCGTGCATCACTAACCCGTCGTTGTAAAGAGTCTACCTGCATGGGTTCAGGTTCAGGTTCCCGTGTAATCCTACTCAAAGGTTCCTTAGCTGGAGAGGAAGGTAGGAAAAGGTTAGTGCAATTGCTTTCGAACCATCTCTCTTGCCTGCGTTCAGTCAGACGAGTATCAATACGGATGCAGTAGTTAATAAAGTCACCTAACGCAGTGGGAGGGTCGGCACGAGCAAGTTCATCCTTAATCAGTGGAGATAACCCCTTTCGAAAAATAGATTTTTTGGCGGAACTGTCCCAGGTGGTATCAAGGGCCCATCTCCTGAAATCCAAGGCATATTCAGCTACCGAGTGCTTACCTTGGCGCAAAGCTAACATGGCTGCTTCAGCTGTTGCACCTCGATTGGGGTCATCAAACACCTGCCCCATGGCTGAAATAAAAGCATCAAGGTGATTCAAACAATCATCCTCAGTCTCAATCAGAGGGTTTGCCCACATCAAAGCCTTGTTGGTAAGCAACATAATTATAGTAAGCACCTTAGATCGTTCAGTGGGAAATTGTGAAGCATGTGCAGAAAAAAAAAGATTGCATTGATTAATAAATCCCCTGAATTTCTCACGTTCACCGCCAAAACGAAAAGGGGGCAACTTGGGAATCCCAGAACTCGGGGCTATGGCAGGAGCCTGGACTCGCTCTTCTAGAACCTCAATCCTGGCTCGCAAATCCTGGGCAGTCTGTCCAAACACTTGCAAATTGTGATTAGTGAGGTCCTGTAGGCTTGAAAAACGGGTCTTTATATTCTGCAAATCTGCAAGGATATTATCAGTCACTCCGCAAAGTTCCTTTATGCGGGCCTCCATTTTCCAGATCTTTTAAGACAGGAGTACTGGAAGAAGAGGAGAGGAGAAAAAAAAAACAATAGTGTTTACCTGTGGTAACACTGCAGAGAGAAAAAAAATTAAGGGAACTGCTCACCTGGAATGGTTGTGAGAAGTCACAACCACTATCATCACAGAAAGTTCACCCGGACATCTGATATCCACAGTTACAGCAGACAAAAAAGAGAAAGAAAAAAAAAAAAAAAAAACAATAGTGTTTACCTGTGGTAACACTGCAGAAAAAAAAAACACTTAAGGGAATTGCTCACCTGGAATGGTTGTGAGAAGTCACAACCACTGTCATCACAGAAAGTACAACCGGACATCCGATATCCACAGTTACAGCAGACACAGCCTTTCCAGACCCAGCAGGCACTAACGTTTTGGCTTCAGAATCTTGTAATGTATGTAGTACAGTTCATATAGCGTCTTGTGCTTGGGTGAGATGAAAATACATGAGACACAGGTTTGATATAGAAAGTCTTGTATTACTTCATACAAGTTGGCAAAAATAGTCACACAGTTTGCAGACACAGAAGCAGGAGACACAGCAGGCCAGAGTAATCTAAGCTCAGCAATCACTCTCCACAACA